>JAVCKT010022634.1:0-26062 GCA_032273925.1 Rhynchotus rufescens
AGTTTTGTAATAGCACATTCTCTGCGCCACAGAGATTGCTGAACTTCAGACCGTGTGTTCTTACATGTTCAGGGGAAATGGCCCCAAAGCGCTGCCAGTCCCGGGCAATGGGAATAGGTTTTTTTCTCATACTCCAGAGCTTTAAAACAGGGCTAGAGAAGTCTAGAATCTTGATGTGGACCTTTCAGATGCCATCTTTTCTATGCTATCTTTGTACATCTTTATAATATTGTGCCATACATCTTCCACCTCAGTTGTTGACTCTTTGCTTACGCTGCGCATTTTTAAAATATTTTCAAAATGAGTAAGGGGCACCTCCTATGCTAGGAAATATGGTAGCATACCTGCAGGTAATGTGTAGGGGGGGAGGAAAAGACACTGAATGCTTCTTGAGGCATTGAGTTTAATCAGCTTGATTAAAAGCAGAAGGGACCAAAAGACCAAAAAAAAAAAAAATGCTCTTTGTTAAAGAGAGCAGGGGAAGAGATTCATTTTCATTTTGCCCAGGGTCTGTTGAAAGCTGCTCCTCGGGCATGGTTAAGCGGCCCGTACCCTTTCAGTCATCCCAAATTACTGTAGCTCAGGCTCATCTTTTTGCTTGAACTATTTCTCTTGCCAAGTGTATCTGTATCACTGTTTCACTTTTGTTTCTATCTTCCCTCCATCAGAATAATAGCTCCTTCTGCGATTATATAATGATTATGTAGTTATACAGACAAAAGGAAAGGGGGAGTTGCCGTACAGCTTGTAAGGGACAGTGGGGACCTTCCCAACTATAAATGCATGTAAAGATGCTTTTTAAAAAAATAAATAAAAGTTCTCCAGGAAGAGAACTACGTCTGAACTTGAGGTAAACACCCATCGGGGTGAGTAACTGTAACGCAGGAGTTTTGCTCAGTGAGTAAACAAGAGGTGGGACAGCATTCCAGGCCGCCTTCCTCCTGCACCTTACACGTGTGGCAGGACCTATTTGACAGAGCAGCCACAGGAGTCAAACTGCCATTTGCACGGGCCAGGCTCCTACTTTGCCCACTGTTTTTCTCGACCCGCGGTGAGGACGGGCTACCCGCGGCGAGCACTGTGGAATTTTGCCCTCTGAGGAGCACGGGAGCTCCCGGGATAAAGCGGGAAGGGAAGCGCGCGCCGGGCGCCAGCTCAGCTTAGCGGGGGAATCCAAACCAGCCGCTTAAACTCTCGCTTCTTATCCCGCCGCCTGTTGAGCCGGGCTTAAGCAAACGGCCGGCGGCAGCAACGCTCGCCAGCGTCACCCAGCGCTGGTTACGTGTTTAAAACCCGTGCCCAGCGCCGCCGCCGCGGGGGCGCCCGTGTCGCCATGAACTTCGAGGGCCTGGACGCAGCGCTCGGCGACTACGGGCCGGCGCTGCACGCGGCGCTGGAGCCGGTGCTGGAGCCGGTGCTGGCGCCCAGCCTGCTGCAGAGCGTGGAGCTGGACGCGGACGGCGTGGCCCTGGAGGGGCTGGCCGTGCCCGAGCCCGTGCGCCTGCCCGAGGGCATGTACAGCGAGCTGCACACGGCCGTGTCCGACGTCGGCGTGCCCGTCTCCGTGGCGCACTTCGACCTGCACGAGGAGATGCTCTGGGTTGGCAACCACGGGGTAGGTGCGCCGGGGGACGGGCCCCGCGCGGCTCCCTGCCGGCAATCACGGGCAGGTTTCCACGGTCCCGCTGTGGGACGGGCCCCGCACGGCTCCCTGCGTGTCCACGCTGGGAATCACGGGCAGGTTTCCATGGTCCCACAGTGAGCAGGTCCCCACGCAGCTCCCTGCTTGTCCACGCTGGGAATCACGGGCAGGTTTCCACAGTCCTGCTGTGCGGAGGTCCCCGTGCAGCTCCCTGCTTGCCCGCGCACCACCCGTTGGTTGCCACCAGCTGGGGACAGGCCGCCTGTGAGCACGGGATGGTCCTGCTCCGGATGGAGCTGCAGCCACGGAGCCCTGCTCCGAGCACGGGATGCTCCTGCTCCGGACGGAGCTGCAGCCACGGAGCCCTGCTCCGAGCACGGGATGCTCCTGCTCCGGACGGAGCTGCAGCCACAGAGCCCTGCTCCGAGCACGGGATGCTCCTGCTCCGGATGGAGCTGCAGCCACGGAGCCCTGCTCCGAGCCCCGGCACCTGCTCTTTAACGGAGCTGCCGTGTGGAGGAGCCGGCACCGTTCCGCTCCGTCCGGGAGCACGGGAGCCCTCGGGTGTGTTTACCTACAAGGGAGCCCGCAGGTCGTTCCTGAGCGGCTTTGCTGTCCTCGGTCCTGGGCTAGTAAAGCTTTCCGTTCTTCCCTCGTATCTGTCCCTTTGTATCTACCCGAGAATGACAAATTTGAGCAATTTACCCCCTTTTGGGGCGTGTAACAGCCTCTTGGCTGGCCGAAGCAGCGCGGTCGCTGGTAGCGCGTGCGGAGCGCGCGGAGCCGGGGCCGGCGAGCGCGCTGAGCCCCGCTCCGCTCCCAGGGCCGCGCCACCTCGTTCTTCGGCGCCACGCTGGAGCGCTATTCCTCCTTCCAAGTGCACAGCAGCGACGACATCCGCCACGTCCAGAGCCTGGAGAACGGCGTCCTTTTCCTGACCAAAACCAACCTGAAATACATGTCGAGAGGGGGGCTCATCATCTTTGACTACCTGTGAGTGTTTCGCCCTGGCCGCAGGCGGGTTACGCGGGCCCCGTGCTGGGGGAGAGGAGGCTCCCGGTCCCCTTTGCTAATGGGTAGAGATGTTGGCGGCCCCTCTGCCTGCTGGGAGGAGGATGAGGGGGGTCTTGGCCTTCCCCCCGAGCTGAGCGGGGTTACGAGGCCTCCCCTTTCCCTCTCCTTCAGCATGGACGAGTCCGAGGACATGCACAGCCTGCTGCTCACGGACAACAACACTCTGCTCGTGGGCGGGCTGCAGAGCCACGTGCTCGAGATAGACCTCGGCACCGTCCAGGAGACGCAGAAGGTAGAGCCGGGCCTGGCCGTGCCGCGCTGGCGGCGGAGCGGGCTCCCCGGGATGCAGCCCTGGGAGCAGGGCTCACCCTGCTGCTCCCCGCTTCCCCAGTACACCGTGGAGGTCCCCGGCATCACCATCATGCGCCAGTCAAACCGCTTCTTCTTCTGCGGCCACTCCTCAGGGAAGGTACCGGCATCCCCGGCGGCTCTGCTTCCCCCCGGACACCCCGGAGTGGACAGGGACACCGCGGAGCTTCTCCCGCGGCTCCCAGCGCCCGCCTTGCCGCCGCAGGTCTCCTTGCGGGATCTGCGCACGTTCGTGGCGGAGCACGAGTTCGACGCCTACTCGGGCAGCCTCTCGGACTTCGACGTGCACGGCAACCTGCTGGTGACGTGCGGCTTCTCCAGCCGCATGAACGGCCTGGCCTGCGACCGCTTCCTGAAGGTGTACGACCTGCGCATGATGCGGGCCACCACGCCGCTGCAGGTCCACGTCGACCCCTTCTTCCTCCGCTTCATCCCCACCTACACCTCCCGCCTGGCCATCATCTCCCAGACAGGTGGGTGAAGCAGGGAGCCGGCCCGGCCGCGCTCGGCCCCTCCGGAGAGAGGTGGGTGACGCTCGCGGCGCCCTCCAGGCTCCGCGTCAAATCCCGGCGGGATGCGGGTGGCCGGGCGCTCTCCGTCTGGTTGAGCCGGCTCCAAACGGGCTGAATTGCCGTGCTTGCTGGCGCTGCCGCCTGGTGCCAGCTCGCTCTGTCCCTCTCGCCCAGGGCAGTGCCAGTTCTGCGAGCCCACGGGCCTCGCCAACCCCGCCGACATCTTCCACGTGAACACGGTGGGGCCGCTCGTCATGACGTTCGACGTGTCGGCCAGCAAGCAGGCGCTGGCGTTCGGCGACTCCGAGGGCTGCGTGCACCTCTGGGCCGACTCCCCCGAGGTCACCTTCAACGCCTACTCCCGCGAGACCGACTTCGCCCTGCCCTGCATGGTGGACACGCTGCCCCACCTGGACTGGAACCAGGACCTCGTGCCGCTTTCGCTCATCCCCGTGCCGCTGACCAGCGAGACGCTGCTGTCGGACTGGCCCGCTGCGAACTCTGCCCCCGCACCCCGGTGAGCTGCCGGCCTCCCGCTGGGGCAGCCGCAGCTCCCGTAGAGCTGCTCCCCTAAGGGTTGCAAGGAGCTGCTCCCGAAGGGTCCCTCCTTCCCTGCCTCTGGGGCGCAGAGCGGGATGCTGGGTGGCACCGGGGGCCTTTCCTGGTCGTGTCTGCTGTGAAATGTGGTGATGGGGCCAGCTGTGCAGAGCGTCACCGTTCAGCGGTGGTGACCGGCCAGGTGTGCAGAGTGTCACCGCTCAGCGGTGGTGACCGGCCAGGTGTGCAGAGCGTCACCGTTCAGCGGTGGTGACCGGCCAGGTGTGCAGAGCGTCACCGCTCAGCGGTGGTGACGGGCCAGGTGTGCAGAGTGTCACTGCTCAGCGGTGGTGACGGGCCAGGTGTGCAGAGCGTCACCGTTCAGTGGTGGTGACCGGCCAGGTGTGCAGAGTGTCACCGCTCAGCGGTGGTGACCGGCCAGGTGTGCAGAGCGTCACCACTCACAACAGCACCGCAGGGCACCCGTGAGCCGCACTATCGCAGAAGGGTTGAGGTTGGAAGGGACTTCTAGGGAGCACCCAGTGCAACCCCCCTGGTCCAGCAGGAACACCCAGGGCACGGGGCACAGGCTGCATCCCGGCGGGTTTGGGGATCTCCAGAGCAGGAGCCTCCCTGTGTCCTCCGGGACAGCCTCCCTGAGCCGCGCCGTGTGTTGTAGGCGCGCCCCGCCGGTGGATCCCGAGATCTTGCGCACCATGAAGAAAGTGGGGTTCATCGGCTACGCCCCAAACCCACGGACCAAGCTCCGCAACCAGGTAGGTGCCCTCCGGCGGCGGCGGGGCGGGCGGGCTCCGCAGGGCGCCGCGGCTCGGGGAAGGACGGAGCCCTTGCCGCGCTCAAGAAGAGCCTGGCCCCTTCCTGCCTCCATTCCCCCTCCATGAACTTATCCGTGTTGACCAGATCCCCTCTCAGCCTTCCGTTTTCCAGGCTAAACAGGCCCAACTCGCTCAGTCTCTCCTTGTCTGAGTCCCTTCCAGTTCCAGTCCCTTCCTCATCCCTGTTGCCCTCCGCTGGCCCCTCTCTGGCAGCTCCACGTCCCTCTTGCACTGGGGAGCCCGGAGCTGCTCGCCCAGCTGCCCGGATTGGGATGCTGCGGTTCGGCAGGATGGCTGGGGGAGCCGACCTCTGGGCATTGCCGGAGTGCCCCTGCCAGGCCGGGAGCAAAGTGCCGTTGACGCCTCGCCCCGTGCCAGGGAAAGCTGCGAGCAGTGCCGGCTCGCGGCTTCGTGGCACGTCCCTCGCCCTTGGGAAAACACGGTGTGTTTCGTGCCTCCCTGCGGCGCCGCTGTAGTTTCCCAAGTGATGAATCCCTTGCAAGAAGGAAGGTGTGGAGGCTCCGTGCAGGTTCAGGGAGGGCCCCACTCCCTTCTGGTTTATTCCTTTGCTCATTCGGGGAGACAGGAAAGCCCGGGAGCCGCTCGCTTCGGTCCTTGCTGCTTCACGTAAGCCCTGCCTCAAGGCTCTGCCTTTTTCCCCTTCTCCCTCTCGCAGATCCCCTACCGACTGAAGGAGCTGGACACCGAGTTCGACAGCTTCAGCCAAGTGCCCGAGTCCCCGATCGGCCGCGAGGAGGAGCCGCACCTCTACATGGTGGCCAAGAAGTACAGGAAGGTAGCCCACATGGTGGCCAAACAGTACAGGAAGGTAGCCCACATGGTGGCCAAACAGTACAGGGAGGTAGCCCACATGGTGGCCAAGAAGTTCAGGAAGGTGGCCCACATGGTGGCCAGGAAATATGGGAAGGTAGCCCACTTGTTGGCCAACCAGTTCAGGAAGGTAGTCCACATGGTGGCCAACCGGTACAGGAAGGCAGCCCTTCCGTCGGGGCACGGGGAGGAGAGGAGGCGGCCGGGCTCAGCCGGGGTGGCAGTACTGCAGGCCTGCTCGGCCCCAGCTCCCGCTCGCGGCTCCGGGAGAAGCAGCCGCGTGTCTGGCGTTCCTCTTGGACGCGCCGTGTTCCTGCCCAGGTCACAATCAAATACTCCAAGCTGGGGCTGGAAGATTTCGACTTCAAGCATTACAACAAGACGCTATTCGCCGGCCTGGAGCCCCATATCCCCAACGCCTACTGCAACTGCATGATCCAGGTGGGAGGCACGGCAGCTCTGCGGCCCCAGGCCGGCGCGGCGCGCCACGGCCAACGCGGCCTGCTGTGTGTGCCAGGTGCTCTACTTCCTGGAGCCGGTGCGCTGCCTCGTCCAAAACCACCTGTGCCAGAAGGAGTTCTGCCTGGGCTGCGAGCTGGGCTTGCTCTTCCACATGCTGGACCTGTCCAGAGGAGACCCGTGCCAGGTTGGTGGAGCTGGGGGTTTCAGGAAGCTGCCACGGGGCAGCTGGGGGAGACTCCCGCTCTGAGGAGCGGCAGCAGAATGGGGCTGGACCCGGGAGGATGCGTCACACTGTCGAGAAACTCCTGTCGTTTGACCTGTGTGACGTGTCACCCTCCCCGTCCCCAGGGAAGCAACTTCTTGCGGGCTTTCCGCACCATCCCAGAGGCTTCTGCTCTGGGGCTCATCCTGGCCGACTCGGACGAGGCCACGGGGAAGGTGAACCTGGGCCGCCTCATTCAGAGCTGGAACCGCTTCATCCTCACGCAGCTGCACCAGGAAACCCAGGAGCAGGAGGCTCCGCAGGCCTACCGGGGCGCCGGCAGCAGGTGAGCCCCGGCAGCGCCGGAGCCGCCGACGGGTCTGGCTCCCAAAGGCCCCGTCCATCCCTGGGGAGAGCTTTCTAGCTCCCTGTTCACCCCAAAGGCTGCGCTGAGCCGCGGGCTGCCCCTAACCCAGGCTTTGGACCCTGTGTTGCGAGACTGCGGGACGCCAGTGCCGAGCCCACGCGCTCGCGGCGCCGCCGGGACCCTGCTAACCCCCGAGCTCTCTCTCCGCAGCAGCTTTGGGACCTCGGGGGACTCCGTTATCGGGCAGCTCTTCAGCTGCGAGATGGAGAACTGCAGCATGTGTCGCTGCGGCAAGGAGACCGTCCGCGTGTCCTCCACGCTGCTCTTCACGCTCTCCTACCCCGAGAGCACCGGTAAGGGCCGGGCCGGGCCCGGCGTGGCCAACGGCGCTGCGGTGCCGCTGGGGCGGGCGCCGAGCGGGGCTCCCTGCCTTGGGCATGAGCCGCGGGCAGCGGGTCCCGGCGACGGAGCCGCCCGGTTCCGCCGTGGTCTGGCCGGGCCGGTGTCAGAGGCAGCGCCCAAGGCCTGCTTGTGGGTTTCCAGCCAAGCTTTTGGCTACGGAAAGGCACTTTTGGGGCTTGACCTTCTCGCTGGTGGTTGCAAGGAAAGCCCCAGCGGTTGGGCTGAGCTTAATTGGTTAAGCATGTTGGAAGGTGACACTCCTCTCCTTTCTCCCGTTAGAGAAGCCCGTGAAGGACTATGAGTTTGCGCAGATTTTGAAGCGAAGCATCTGCTTGGAGCAAAGCACGCAGGCCTGGTGTGAGAACTGTGAGAAGTACCAGCCCACGGTGAGGCCGGGGGGGCCGCCGGCACGGCACGCGCTGCGGGGGGCTCCGCGGGGAGGGGTGCACGGCCCGTGCTGCAGGCCGGCCAGTTTCTCCGGCAGTCCACGGGGAAGCTCCTGAGCAGATGGGGTTCCTCGCCGGGACCGCGAGCCGGCGTGCGTGGGGCGCTCCCTGCGCGGGTGCTGGGCGCAGCTTGCAGCTCCTGCACGTCAAGGGCCCCTGGAGCACGTGGGAACTCCCTTGGGAGCGGAGCACAGCAATTCCCTGTGTCCTGGAGAGGCAAGGGGCTGCTCCCAGCCCCGCTCTCCATTACAGTAGCCCAGCTATGAGGAACCCAGGCAGCAGGGAGGAACCTGTGCCGGCGGTGATGTTGGCAGAGGGAACGGGTGGCACATGCCAGTCCCGTTTGGAGCTTCTCTTGGTTCTCAGTGTTGACCTGCTTCCATCTCCCGTTCTCTCCGCAGGTCCAGACCCGGAATATCCGCTGTCTGCCAGACGTCCTGGTCATTAACTGTGAGGTGAACAGTTCCAAGGAGGCCGATTTCTGGAAGACACAGGCCGAGGTGGGGGAGGCCCGCCGGGGCAGAGCAGGCTTGTTCCCCGGGCACACAGGTTTGCTGCGCGCCCCGCTCTGCGCAGCGGGCTCCTGCTCTCCGCTCAGACCTCACCGTGCTCTGTTTGCAGAGGACACGTTGCTATTTGGCCGTGCTTGTAGCGCGAGCTGCGCGGTTGCAGTTGGAAAAGACAACATCTCCTGCCAGGATAAAGCTGACAGGACTCCAGTAGACTCACTCTGTTGTTTCCCCAGTTGCCCAGGACCTAGGAGCAACGAGACAGTGCCCGTTTCCCAGAACGCAGAGCCCGGCAGAGAGCTGATGGACACCTGGGTTCCTCTTGCTGCTTTTCTCCCTGTCACTGCCTTCTAAAGTCCCTGTCTTTCCCTCACTGCTGCCCTGGGCTGTCACCTACGTGTTCCCGAGCGCAGACTCGCTCCGTGCTGACGCTTGCCTGTGTTTCGTTGCCAGTATGCCTTTCAGAGAGCCCTGATGAAGAGAGGAGGCTTTGAGATCTCCAGAGGCAAAGAAATCTCTCTTGGCGAATGGTAGGTATCTGCTACGGCTGGAGGTGGGCACTGACACCTCCGGGGATGTTCCTCCTGGCCTTGGAGGACTCAGAGCTGCTTCTCCTCTGATGAAGTCATTATTTGCCCTTCTGTAGCGCCTTGCAGGCTCGGAAGTGGAGCAGTCATTGCCATTTTGGAGTCCCCTCCCCTTTTCTGACAAGAAAGGGTCCAGGCCTGAGCATCGGCCCTCCTTGTCTGACTTTCACGGCTGCCTTTTCCCAGACCCTTCGTGCAGCAGCTCTGGTCCCACCTCTCCTTTACAGTGTTAAGAACAGCCCGACCCATATGTGCCTTGGGCAGTTCGGATCCTGCCCAGGAGCAGGTGGCGTGAAGAAACCCACCTGTGATTCCTTCCACCATGATCTTCCATGATTCTCCGGGCAGGAAGGAGCTGGGGAACCCTGACCTGGGCCCTTCGTACTCGTCCGTGGAGGAACTGAAGAACATTTGGATCCCCCACGCCATCAAGATGAGGCTGAGCAAGAACAAGGAGCTGGACATCTGCAACTGGAGCGAGAACGAGGAGGTAGAGGCTGCCGAGGGCCGCGGGGCCGTGGAGGCAGAGCGGTGTGAGCACCGCGCGCTGCTGGCTGCGAGCGGGCAACAAGGGGCCCTCACGTGAGCCCTGCGGTGCCAGCCGGGAAGCTCCAGGCTCCCGGGACAGGCGCCCGCCAGGCTCTGGGCTTTGATGAGCCCAGCTCAGTGCCAGGCAGCTGCCTCGGGACTCGCTGTCACACGGGCTCCGAGGTTCCTGAGGAGGAACCTGTTTGGTGGGAGGGTGCCCGAGCCTGGCACAGGCTGCCCAGGGAGGCTGGGGAGGCTCCTGCTCTGGAGGTCTCCAAACCCACCTGGTGCCACCCTGTGCCCCGTGCTCTGGGTGTCCCTGCTGGAGCAGGAAGGTTGAATCAACCTCAACCCGTCTCTGATCCTATGAGAGATGGGGACCAACTGGGCCCTTCCTTTCCCACCCCTCCTTGTTATCCCTAACTAGTCTGGCGGTTCCTTTGGGTGCATTTGAGGAAAACTGGTGCAGGGAAGAGCAGAGATGACACCTGTGTCATCTTGCTCCAGGTGTCCCTGCAGGAGCAGGAAAGCTGCACTAGATGATCCCCAGAGGTCCCTTCCAGCCTCAACCATTCTGGGATCCTGGGAACTTGGCCACCCCGAGCCCGCCGTGCGCTGGATCCCCCCAACCAGGGAGGATTTGGGATCAGGACCCACAGTGCGGATGGGTCCCAGATGGCGGTTCCCATCGCATGGGCACAGAGGTGGGCACCCAAGTCCCGTGCAGCACCCTACCCTGGCAGGTGACCATGTCGTCCCCCAGGATCTGGTCCTCGGCGCAGGCGCACTGGCGGCCGCGCGGCGTGGCCAGGCACAGGCTGCTGCAGCCGCCGTTGTTCACGCGGCACTTGTTGGAGCCCACTGCGCACACGGGGCGACACGGGGGGCCGTGAGCGGCGGCGGCGGCGCCGGGGACCGCGCGGGGGGCCCGGGGGGGCGGGCGGACCTTGCTGCTGCTGCGCGTCGTACATGCGGATCTCGAAGATGGGCGGGCGCTCGTTGCGCAGCAGGGTCACCCCCTTGGAGCTCTGGTCCAGGCGGTAGATGCTGCCGCTGCGGTACTCGGTCCAGAAGAGGAAGCTGCTGTAGTGGCACAGCCCGAAGGCGTGGTTCAGCTCCGGACCCTCGTACACGATCTGTGGGGCGCGGGGAGGCCCTCGTTATGGGGTGGGCACGGGGAGCGCCCAGATGGGCGCCCATCGTGTGCCAGCGAGGCCGCCCTCGCGGGACACGGGGCCGCTCCACTCGCCTTGCGCTCGGTGCCGTTCAGATAGACCATCTCGATGCGGTCGTAGAAGGCGTCGACCCAGTAGAGGATCTTGGCGGGGATGTCGAGGCTGAGCCCGTTGGGCCACAGGACGGTCTTGGAGGTGATGAAGACGTTGCGGTTGGAACCATCCATCCAGGCGCGCTCGATCTTGCCTCGCTTGCTGTCCTTGGGATCCTCCTCCCAGTCCGTCCAGTACATCCACCTGCGGGAAACACGGTCAGGGCACGGGATGAGTCCACCCCACCACTGATGTGAGGAGTGACAACGGGGTCTGTCCCCATTTCCCCTTACACATGGACATGTCGAGACCAAAATGCCACCCAGCACCCACCAAGAGGTGAAGGAAGAGCCTCCCAGGCCCCAAATCCCAAGGATGCCATCACAGCCCAGGACAAGGGTGGCCATGGACCCGATGAGGAGCCGGGCACCCTGTTGGGCGCTGCTCACCCGTTGAGCGGATCCACCACGATGGCCCGCGGGTGGGTCATCTTGCCCTCGATCAGCGTCTTCCTCGTCTGGGCAGCCTTCTCCAACCGGGCCACGCTGATGGTCTTCTTGGGGCCGTCATCGGTCCAGTAGAGGTTGTTGCCCATCCAGTCCACAGCGATGCCCTCCACGTTGTGGATGCCTTGAGGGGAGGCCGGGCCGCGCGTCACCCACCGCGACGGGGCAGCGCGACGGCGGGCGCGGGTCCCGGCGCCGCCACCCACCGTCTTTCAGGATGGTTTCGCGCTCGGTGCCGTCGATCTTCTGGCGCCCGATGAGGTAGCTGGTGGTGTCGGCGAAGTAGATGAAGCCGGTCTCGGCGTGGAAGTCCAGCGCGCGGGGGTTCATGAGGTTCTCGATGGGGATCATGTGCTCGTCGGGCACCTTGGCTCCCATGTCCATGCCGCGGATGATGCCGGGACGGCCCTTCCCGTACACCAGGAACAGCTCGTGCTCCGGCTCTGCGGACACCAGGGGCGGAGCGGTCACCATCCCGGCCCCGGCGCATCCCACGGGCCAGCAAGTGCCCCCTCAGGGACGGATGATCCCCGGGGACACCAGGGCCCTTCGCAACCGGGCGGGGAGGAAGCCGCAGCGCTGCGGGCGCCACAGCCGGGCCCGGGACTCACTTTTGCAGGACTTGCCGTCGCTGCCCAGGCTGAAGCCGGAGCGGCAGCGGCAGGTCCGGCTCTTGTGGCTGTTCGCCAGGAGGCAGATGTCGGAGCAGCCGCCGGGCTTGCCGAACTGGTCGGGCTCGCACGCGTGGCTCCGCACTGCAACGACACAGGCGCGCTGGGCCGGCGCGTGCACGGATGCGGCAGCGGATGCCCGGGCTGACGCGTCCCCGTCCCCCTTGCTGCTCAGCCCGGCACGGGAGCAGAGACGCAGCCTGCCCGGGTGGCAGCTCTGGGGTCCAAAACGTCCCTGTGTCCCCCCATCCTGCAGCCCTCCCGGCACCCAGTGCCCGGCCAGGCGCCTCCATCGCCCTCCTTCCCGCCTGGAAACCTCCCCATTAGTTTTGCGTTGCGGAAAACGCCGCTAAGAGGATTTCAATCACGCAAATGGATTAACGGCAGGGCAGGCGCCGGGGGAGGCGCAAGGAGGCACTCGGGGCGCGATGGGTCACAGCTGCCTGCAGGAGAGGAATGCCACGCAAATCCCCTCGCCGGCAGCGCTGGCAGCGAGGTGGCACCTCGGGGACCGGCCGCGCGCGCCCCTCGTCCCCGGGGAGCCGCGGGCAGCTGCGTTTCCAGCTCGCTCCCGGCGCTCCCACCTGTGGGCTGCCGCCGCTGGTGGTAGATGTGCAGCGCGCCGCCCTTGTCCACCCGCGTCACCACCTGGTACTCGGTGCTGTTGAAGCGGTTGACGCGGATGACGCTGGTCTTCTGCTGCGCGTTGGCGTTGTCCGAGTTGGTGGCGTACAGGTAGTTCTCGAACACGGTGAGGCCGTAGAGGTGCTCGATCTGGAAGGTGCGCGGGGCGCTCAGGGGCCGCGCGGGGTCCCGGAGCCGCCGCTGCCACCCCGGGGCTCTGCTCCCTCCCTTGGTGCATGAGGCCCGTAGGGCCCAGCGATAGCTGGAGCAGCAAAGGAGGCTGCAACAAGCGGCATCAGGTCCTCCCTGGCCTTCCCACAAGGACGGGTGGGAAAGGAAGGGTCCAGTTGGTCCCCATCTCTCATAGGATCAGAGAATGGTTGAGGTTGGAAGGGACCTCTAGGGATCATCTAGTCCAACCTCCCTGCTCCAGCAGGGACACCCAGAGCACAAGGTGGCACCCAGGTGGGTTTGGAGACCTCCAGAGAAGGAGCCTCCCCAGCCTCCGTGGGCAGCGTGTGCCAGGGCTGCGTCACCCGCACAGTCACGTTGTTCCTCCTCATGTGGGGATGGACCCGCCTGTGTTGCAACTTGTCCCCATGGCCCCTTGTCCTGTCCCTGGCCACCACCGAGAAGAGCTTGGCCCCTTCCTCGCTCCATTCCCCGTTCATGTCCCCGTCCCCAGGGCCCTGCTCACCAGGATGCCCTGGATGATGGTGTGCCGGTTCTTGCCCTCGTAGTCGACCACCTCGATGTAGTCCAGGTAGGCGTCCGCCCAGTACACGAGCCGGTTCACGAGGTCCAGGGTGATGCCGTGGGGGAAGACGATCTTGCTGTCCACCAGCTTGGTGCGGTTCTGCCCGTCCATGTCGCAGCGCTCCACCTTGGGGATCTGCCCGTAGTCCGTGAAGAAGACCTTGCTGCAGGAGAGAGGCCACACGGCAGCTCAGAGCGGGACATCGTCTCGGAAGCGCCGCTGGGGGCACGGGCAGCACGCAGGACTGCAGGTCCTGCACCATGCGGCTGCATGAAGCGCATGCACAGCCATGCAGACACATGCATGTGCCCATGGGTGGCATGGGGATTTGCACTCGTTGCAGGCGCACGCATGGGCCCTGTGCACCTGCACCCATGCATGGGCACCCCGGCATGCAGGGAGACGCGTGGGGGCGTTTGCACGGCGCAGCTGCCAGCGCAGCGCGGACTCAGCAGCTCCCTGTGCTTAGCGGCTGCTGCAGGGCTCAAATCGAGGTCAGGGGGCCGGTGGGTTCCCCTGCCCGGGGCAGGCGGGTGCCCCGGCTGGGGCCGGTGCCGCGGTGCCGCACGCAGCTGCAACCCGGCCCGCCGGCACCCCGAGCAGCCGCACGGGCACCAGCGGGGACGCAGCCTCGCTGGGGTCTCCAAAGGGGTGGCTAGGAGGGGTCCCGCGACGGTGGCACATCCCGGGCAAGGCGCAAAGCGGCACCCGCGTGGGGCACCCGCCTGCGTCCCCCACCGGCACCCCTGGCATCTTACCCCATGGCCGGGTCCAGCGCGATGCCCTTGGGGTTGTAGAGCTCCAGGTCCAGCAGGGTGACGCACGTGACGCCGTTCTTGTTGCAGACGAAGATGCGGTCGTCGATGTCGTCCACGAAGTAGAAGTTGCCCGTGAGCCAGTCGATGGCCATCTGCTCCACGTCTAGGGGACGAGGCGGGGGTTAGCTGGGGGCAGCTGGTGCATATCCACGTGTCACGAGCGTGCCAGGTCTCTGACTGCTCCCCATCCCCGGGGACCTCCCGGGCTGGGGAGACTCTGCTCCAGTGGGAAGCCTTGGATGGAGTCACCCTGGGCCTGCGATGGGAGGGTCCCGCTGGCTCCAGCGTCCTGCTCCCGCGGCCACCGGCTGCGGTGGTGACTAAGGGCCCCCTCCCTGGCTCCGGAAAGGCGAGGCTCCGTCACCCGGCCTCGCTCATCCCGCATGGAAAACAAGCGGGAGCAGCCAGAGCCAAGGAATGAGCATGGAAGCGGCTGAGCGGAGCGTGCCCGGCTCGGTGGGCCTGCACAGGAGCCCGCAGCATTGCCGGGGACCGCGGGGACACGGCGGGGACCGCGGGGACACCAAGGGGACACGCGGCCCCGGTTGGCGCCCGAGCACGGGGGTGCCCAGCACCAGCCCCATTGGCAGCGGGATGCTCTGCCCTGCGATGCTCCACGGCGGGATGCTCCGCACCGGGATGCTCCGCACTGGGACGCTCCATGGTGGGACGCTCTGCACCGGGACGCTCCGCGGTGCCCAGGTGGGAGGCGGCAGGGCCGGCGCTGGCGCAGGAGCTGGAGGTGACGCAAGCGCCTGCTCTTGCTCTTCCCGCCTGTATTTTTGCAGCTGGGAAGCATTAGGCTCCTCAAAGGCTTTTGTTTTGCAAATTGCTCCTTCTCTCCCTGCTCGCTCTCCCTTCCCCCCTCCTTTGCAGGAATCATCATCATCATCATCATTATTATTATCATTATTATTATTATTATTAGTTCTTTCTTACAGCCTCAGCTAAACTTGGATTTCCTCTTGAACTTCCAGTGGAAGCCAGTTTAGCCAAGGTCTATTTTGAACCCCTAATATTCACTTGCAGGAACATCCCCCCCGCCTCCTGCCAATTTGGGGACGCGAAGAGGTGATCGCGGCGGGCTTGTCCTCATCCCCGAGCACCCATGGGTGCTCCAGCACCGCGTGCTCCAGGCAAGCAAAGCGGGGAGCTCTTTGCACGGAAAAAACAGCCCCGGCTGTTTCTCCTGGTCCTGCTCCTGCTCCCGGAGCTGGTCTTGCTCCAACATTCCTGGTCAGCGCCCAGCGGGGAGCCGACCCTTCCTCCCCGCTCAGCTGACTCTTCCTCCTTGCTCAACGGGCGCCGGGGCTCGCACGCGATTGCAACACGCGCAACTGCCCCGCGCTGATTTCTTTCTTTGCTGGCGCGCCGCGAAACGGACTTTGGGCCGGGCGGTTTGTCCTGCACGGGGGCAACCCGGTCAGGGCCGGGGGGGCTGCACGGGGCCGAGTGTCACCTACAGCCTCTCGCGGCCCCCGGGGCACCCCCGGCGCGATGGGGAACCGGCTCTGCTGACCCAGCACCTCTGGGCGCTCGTGGCCCCGGCCGCAAATAAATCAGTTGTGGCTGCGCCGCGGGGAGGAAGGAAACGGCGCAATCCTCGCCGGGCCCCAAAGGGCGATTTCGCCACGCGGCCGCTTTCGCAAGCGCCTCGGCCCCGCGCAGCCCCCGGCTCCCTCCCTGCTGCGGCCTCCATTTCTTGGAAAAAAAAAAATAGGAAAATGCGCTCAATGGCAGCTTCTGCACCCAAAGTTGGCTCCCAAAAAGGAAGGGACCTGGATGAGCGGCGTGGGAGGGAGCCCTGGCTCTGCACAAGTTGCAGAGGGAGATGTCCAGGATGATGCCGGAGGCGACGTGTCCCCCCCCGGGGCACCAAACTCCTGCAGCCGCTGGAAAGGGGTGGGAAGAGGCAGCGGAAACCCAGGTCTGAGCAATAAAACCTTGGAGAAGCCGCCGAGCGTCTCGGCTCCAAACCGCCCCGCGAGCAGGAATGAAGGTTTGTCAGGAATGCAGTCCCCAGGGCTTCCCGGCTCCACCGCCCGCCTCCCTTTTTTGAGGCGGAATGAGCCATTTGATGCATTTACATAATCCCATAATCCGGAGGCATTCCTGCCGCGCCGCTCCGCGCACACGCGCGCCCGGCCGGAGAACAAGGCGCGCTCTGTGGCGCGCCGCGCCGCCCGGACAAACATTGCTCCCGGCGGCAATTTTCCTGCATTAAGAGGGTGCAAACAGGGCAGCGGAGACCAGGGCCCCGCGGGCCGGGGCCCCGTCGGCTCCTTCCGAAAGCTGGGGCTATTCCAAGAGGAAGCCGCTTCCCGACCCGCCTGGAGCAGCAGAGCAGGGGGATTCTCTGATGTCTAATAGCTCCAGCAGGGTCTTCTCCTTCCACGTGGCTGGTTTTGGGGAACACTAATGTCTTGGGGAGAGGGAGGTTGCAGCCGCCGACTCCTCCCTTTCCTTAGAAAAACCTAGCTAGCAAATATAGAAATAAATATGGGATTTGGGGAGATACTCCCGCCGCCGGGGTTGCGGATGCCCGAGCACAGAGAGCAGCAATCCCGTCCCTCCATCCCGGGCCACAACCCAGGACAGGCCCCTGACGTGGTGCCAACACCCTTGGGGACCTGGCGATGCCTCCCAGCCCCCAGGATCGGGCGCTTTCCTGGGTTCCCTTCTCCTGCTCTGGGGCCCCAGCCCGGTGTGGAGGCCGGCCAAGGAAGCGCTAATTGCTCTTGCTTAATGAGGCCCAGCCTGCAGCCCAGCAAGGGCCAGGCCGGCCTTGGTTGAGGGGTGGCCAAGCTCAAAGGGAGCAATGAGGGGAAGGGGTCTCTTGGGGAGGACAGGGGGTGAAGACGGAGCAGGTCCTGGGGCAGGTTGGCTGCTCCCTGCTGCCATCTGGGACCCTTCACAGTGTTCACGGCTGCACACAGGCATGCACGGTGGTGCACGACCATGCACCAGTGTGCACAGCCACATACAGGCGTGCACAGCCACGCACAAGCATGCATGGCGGTGCACGACCACCCACCAGCATGTACAACCATGCATCAGTGTGCACAGCCACACACATGCATGCATGGTGGTGCATGACCATGCACCAGCATGCACAACCGTACACAGGCGTGCATGGTGGTGCACAACCATGCACCAGTGTGCACAGCCATACACAGGCGTGTGCAGTTGTGCACAACCATGCACCAGTGTGCACAGCCACACACAGGCGTGCGCAGTTGTGCACAAGCGTGCATGGTGGTGCACAACCATACACAACCATGCACAACCACACACGAGCATGCACAGCTGCACACAAGTGTACAGGGTGGTGCACAACCATGCATCAGCATGCACTGGCGTGCACAACCACACATCAGCATGCACCGGCATGCACAACCACACATACGCATGCATGGTGGTGCACGACCATGCACCAACGTGCACAACCGCACACAGGCATGCACAGCCGCACAAAAGTGTGCATGGTGGTGCAAAACCATCCACCAGCATGCACAGCCACACATGGGCATGCACAGCCGTGCACAGGCGTGCACGATGGTGCATGACCAGGCACCAGCGTGCACAGCTGCACAGAGGCATGCACAATGGTGCACAACTGCACCATCATGCACATGATGGTGTACGACCATGCACGAGCATGCATGATGGTGCACAGCAGTGCACAACTATGCACCAGCATGCACAAGCATGCACCAGCGTGCACGACCACACACAGGCATGCACAACAGTACACGACTGCACACGGGCATGCACGACGGTGCACGAGCCCCTCAGCACCCTTCCCAACGGGCCCATGGGCACCGCGGAGCGCTGCTCCGGCCAAGCGCTGCAGCCTTGACCCAGAGGCAGATGAAGGAGGGGGAGGAAGAAGAGCACGCCGCGCTCCGCGGAGCCGCCGGCAGGAGAACAGCCAAACAGTTAAACCCAAAGAAAGGGCTCAGCAGATGAAGTTACCATCACCCCGCGCCGCTGCCAAGCGACTCCGCAGCGGAGCCTCTTTCTTGGCTGGAATGAGGCCGCAAGGAAGAGCAGAACTTTCCATGCAGAGCAACGGGCGGGAATTGCTTTGCAAACCGGCATCTCCCTGCAACGCGTTTGTCCCAAAGCCTCCAGGTTTCTGTTTGCTGGGAGCAGAGAGGGTCATTATGTGAATCAAGCGGAATCCAGGCAAAGAGCCTCCTGGACGGGCTGGTTTCTGTAGATGTTACCCGGGAAGGTATTTTAATAACGGCCAGATTGCTGTCGTTTAAGGTCTGTAACGCAGCCAGGATCCCGGGGGCTTGTTTTAGGAAAGAAAAGAGGGAAGAAAACCCTCAAAACTGGAAATAATAAACGAGGGAATCTCTGCAGCAGCAAATGCGGAAACCACGGGGTTGGGGTGACGGACACCCCAATCCCACGGTCAGCAAACGCAGCCCCGGAGCAGCCCTGCGGCGGGCGGGCCGGAGTCACGAGGTGTCCCAGAAAAGGGGAAAAAAAGGGAAGTGGGGGGGAAATGAGAAAAGCGGGGGGGCGGGGGGAGGAAGAGGAGGCGGGGGGAGAAGCCCCTCGGGTAATTTTCCACGGCAAAGGCAAAACGTCCCCACGGGCTCCCGCGCACGTCCCGTCCCCTCGGCGCCTCCGAGAGGCCGCCGCGTTTCTGGTTTTCCCGGCGGTAACCGCAGTGCAAATCGGAGCGATCGCCCATGGATGGGAGCAGCCGGTGCAAAGAAATAATCCGTGCGTGACTCCGGAGCACGGCCTGTGCCCCGGGAATGCAGGGGCGAGCGTTAGCCACGGAGCACAGAGGGAACAGGAATCAGGGGCTTCCGGAGCCAGCCCTGCTGGGCTAAGAGCCCCAAAGCCGAGCTTTGGCATCCTTGGGATCCAAAGCCGAGCTCCCGGATCCTTTGGGAACTTGTCTGCAAACAAACGAGAACATTGTCCCGGTGAGCTGCAAATGGGAACTCATCCCGGCGAGCTGCAAACCATCGGGAATGTCATCCCGGCGAGCAGGAAAGGCCGGGAGCTGCAGGAGGATTCCCGGGATGGGGACGGCCCGGAGCAGCTCCCGGCAAAGCCGCCCTGTCCAGGCGGGCAGGCAGCACCCGGGCTTGGAAAGAGGCCTGTGCAAGGGCCCCCCCAAAAATGTGGGTCCATTCGGGTCTCAAGCCGAGTGCCAGGGGGAGCAGCAGGCGGGGCAGCCCCTGCCCTGCCCGCAAACGGGGCGGGCAGCATCCGCGCACGGCCGCGAGCTGCTTGTTCCGCCGCTCCGCGGCCGCCCGGATTAGCACCGGGAGGGGAACTCGCACCCACAGCGCAGGAAACGGGGAAGCAGGAGGGAAGGTGGAAGGACGGCCCCGCTTCCCTCTTGCGCGGCCTCACGCTCGCAGAGGGACAGACCCGTCCCGCAGGCGGGTGAGTCACGAACCGGCCCCGGCGCAGGCGGCGCCCGCGACGACGGAGCTGGTTGCGTGCAGACACGGGTGCAACCATGCAGACACGGGTGCAACCATGCAGACGTGGGTGCAACCATGCAGACATGGCTGCATGCAGACACGGGTGCAACCATGCAGACACGGGTGCAACCATGCAGACACGGGTGCAACCATGCAGACACGGGTGCATGCAGACACAGGTGCAACCATGCAGACGTGGATGCATGCAGGCATGGCTGCAACCGTGCAGACACAGGTGCAACCATGCACAGCTGCATGCAGACACGGCTGCAACCATGCAGATGTGGGTGCATGCAGACACTGCTGCAACCATGCAGACATGGTTGCAACCATGCAGATGTGGGTCCATGCAGGCACAGCTGCAACCATGCAGGCATGGATGCAACCATGCAGGCATGGATGCATGCATACACGGTTGCAACCATGCAGACACAGTTGCATGCAGATGTGGTTGCAACCTTGCAGGCAGATGTGGTTGCAACCTTGCAGATGTGGTTGCAACCTTGCAGATGTGGTTGCAAAAGCCCCTGCTCGGCCTCACGGCTTGTGCCGGGGCTCAGCGCTCCCCGGAGCAATGGGGATAGTGGCAACCGATGCACAAAGACACTGGTCACATCCCCGGTGGCACCGAGAGCAGCAGGTCCCCAAGCCCAGGGCTCTGCCATCAGTGGGACCCGGGGCAGAGGATGGGAACGTCGGGCACAAGGAGCACAGCAAAGGGGACAGGGCTGTGGTGCCACCGTCCCCGAGCCGCTGGTGGCTCTTGGAGGCTGATGTTCAACCCCGGAGCTCCATGCTCAGCTCTGGGTGCCGGGCTGGAGATGCTCGCCAGGATTCCCAGCGGGATACGCGGAGCTATCTCCTCGGCAGGGCCCCGCGCTTGCAGCAGCCGTTTCCCAAGGCCGGCTGCACGAGCGGCGAGCTCTGCTCTCGGGCCGCGTGGCCGCGCGCGCTGGGAGCCCCGGGGGCCACGCGCAGCAACGCTGCAGGGGGCATTTCTGCAAATAAAACCCACCCTCGACCCGGCCGGGGACGGGGGGCCCCGGTTCCTGCCCGGACGGACACAAGGGACAATCGGCTCCTTGTCCCGTCGGGACCCGAACACGGCGCCGTCGCGAGCTCCCTTCCTCGCCCGGCCCTCGTTAGGAGGCCCCGTCTCCCAGGATTAACTTCCCGGAGCTGGGAGAGCTCAGCAAATTGCCCCAAAAAGCCTTCCAGGCAGAAGATGCCCCGCGGGGATGCGGGTTGGAGCGGAGCTGCTGCTCCGGGCGCTCATCCTGCCCCAGCACCTCGTGCTCCTGCTCAATGCAGCCTCTGGAGGCCCGGCCTCGCCGCTGGCCTCCCCAGGGCCTCCCAATGCCCGGGACAAGGGGATCCAGGAGCCGAGGAGGCAGCAGCGACCCAAGAACCGCGGGCTCCTGCTCAATGCAGCCTCTGGAGGCCCAGCCTCGCCGCTGGCCTCCCCAGGGCCTCCCAGTGGGAACTGGGAACTGGGACAAGGGGACGGAGGAGGCAGCGGCGACCCAAGAACCGCGGCGGGGAGGGGCCCAAGGCCCCCCCGTTAAACCTGAGAGTGCCTTAAAGGAGGAAGGGAAGCTGAGGGGGGGAAGCCAAAGCCGAGCCCAGCCCTGCAGCGCCTAATCGGAGGCTGCCGCCTCCCGGGGCGGCGAGGCCTCTCCCTGTAAATACACACAGCCCTAAAAATACACAGCGGCGAGGCGAGCGGCGCCCGCCCGGGCGTCTCGGCCGCTTCCCCGGCCGGGTGCCATCCCAGCGGGAGCCCTGCGGGAGCCCGGGATGCAGCGTCCTATCCCCTTTCCAAGGGGCAAGGAGCAATGAGCACCAAGGCGGCCAAAAAAGGAGGCATCAAGGGGCCAAAAGCTGGGCTGCTCCCGGTGTCCCCCGGTGGGAAGGACCTTTTGGTGGGATGTTGCTCTCAATCACGACTTACGGTGAGGAACCAAAGGGCTAAACCCAAGGGGTGAAAGACCAACAAGAGCTCTGGCCACTCCACACAGAATCACACTGAAGGGTTGAGGTTGGAAGGGACCTCTAGGGACCATCTAGTCCAGCCTTCCTGCTCCAGCAGGGACACCCAGAGCCAGTAAGATGACACAGGTGTCCTCTCTGCTCATCACTGCACCCGTTTTCCTCAAAGGAACCACGGGGCTAGATAGGGGTAACAAAGAGGGGTGGGAAAGGAAGTGCAGAAGCTAAAACTAGAGGAGAAATGTCCACGCTGGAGCTCAAGGCATCCACCACCATGGGAAGTCACTGCCAGCCCCACTGCAGAGGGGGAGATTAAGGGGCAATGGGTGCAAGCCGCAACACAGGAGGTTCCATCTCCACGTGAGAAGGAACTTCTTCACTGTGACGGTGCCAGAGCCCTGGCACAGGCTGCCCAGGGAGGCTGGGGAGGCTCCTGCTCTGGAGGTCTCCAAACCCACCTGGGTGCCACCCTGTGCCACATGCTCTAGGTTGGAGCAAGAAGGTTGGGCTAGATGATCTCTAGAGGTCCCTTCCAACCTCAACCCTTCTGGGATTCTGTGAGAGATGGGGGACCGCCCGGGACCGCCGCCGCGGGAGCAGAACTCACGGTGCAGGCTGAGGGAGATGTTGATGGAGCGCTCTTCCACGAAGCCCTTGAGGTTGGGGATCTTGGCACACTTGAGGATGGTCTGCGAGGCGCTGTCGCCCACGTGCACCCAGCACACGGTGTCTTCCACGTAGTTGAAGTCCATGGCCGTGGTCTGCTTGGCACTGGTGGGCGTGATGTTGGGCACGGGCGCGCCACTCAGGTAGGTGGCCAGGATGTTCTGGGAATTGGCAATGAGCAGCACGGGGGGACGATCCACCGGCTCTGAGGGACAGCAGCAGGAGAAGGAGGGTCACAATGGTGGTCATGATACCTCAACAACCCCGGCCTGAGCCTCCTGCTTCAGCAAGAACAGCATGGAGATACCCAACGCAACACCCAACCCAGTGCAACACCCAGTGCAACACCCAACCCAACCCAACATCCAACGCAACACCCAACGCAACGCAACATCCAACGCAACACCCAACGCAACACCCAACGCAACATCCAACGCAATGCAACACCCAACCCAACACCCAGTGCAACACCCAACCCAACATCCAATGCAACACCCAACCCAACACCCAACCCAACACCCATCCCAACACAACACCCAACCCAACACCCAACCCAACCCCCAATCCAATATGGTGGCACAGGACAGTCCTTGGGAGACCACCTTAAAACAAAGAACCAGGGGGCATGGGGACCCGAGCAGCAGGTGGCATCTCCTGAGCTGCTCAGAAGCAGCTTCCGCAGTGCAGGAACTCACCGTTCTTGGCCTTGCAGGACCTGTTATCAGGCTGCAGGAGGTAGCCCTCAACGCAGCTGCACGTGTAGGAGCCCTCCGTGTTGGTGCACGTCTGGCTGCAGGTGCCATAGATGGTGCATTCATCGAAGTCTGGAGGAGAAGGCAAGGAAAGGAGGCTTGGACCTGCAAGCACCTCCGTCCTCAGGGGGACGCGGTATCACAGGGACAGTATGTGGGCAGCTGGAGAGCATCATCCACACAACGGAAGCAGAGGAAGATGCCTTCCTCCCAGCTGAGCCATTTGAGGGCCCGATGATTCCCTGCCACTTCCCCCACTCTGGAAAACCTGCTCCTAAATTTCTAGGCTGAGTCTCTCTAATCTGCAGCTTCCAAAGCTCCGGCTTGCAGGCTGCTCTTTCTTCTACTGGATGAAAGAGCTGCCTCCATCAGAAGGCTCCTACCCCGCGAGGTGCCCAGAAGAGCCGGCAAAGGCCCCTCTCCGCGCGCGAGCGGAAGAGCGAGGTCGGAAACCTCTCACTTGAAGGTCTCCCTTCAAGGCCCCGTCGGACCCCCGCGCTCCCTCCCGACCCCGTCTCCTCTCCCAGGACCATCCCGGCCACCGGGACGATCCCGCCGCGGATTCCGCCAGCTCCTTCCTCCCCGGGGACCCCACAACGGCGCTCGAGAAGCCCCAGGGGCGCCACATCCCCTGCCCGTCCCTCGCGCCCCACCGCCCGGGCGCCGCCGTGGGGGTCCCCGTGCCCCTACCCACCCTTGCAGCTCCTGCGGTCCTCGGCGAGCTGGAAGGAGCCGTTGCAGTAGCAGGCGGGCCCGGCGAGCGTGGGCACGCAGTGGTGCTGGCAGCCCCGCGCCGTGCAGTTCGCGAGCTGCTCTGCACGGGCGGGGGGCAAGGGGGACACGTCAGCGGGGCGCGCGCACCCCCAGAGGGGAACCGGGGCATGAGGGCCCCCCGGCTTCGCTAGGGCAGCGCTGGGGGTGAACGTGGGGTGCCCTTCACGGGGGCCATCCATGGAGCACGGGGGCCATGCACAGAGGGACACGGGGGTCCCCGAATGGCACCGGCTGCAGCGGGACGTGTGGCACCGGTGCCAGCGCCGCCGGCCTCCCACAAAGGGCCCTTTGCTGGGGGCGTTTTGTGTTTTCTCAGGGTTTTCTCCCCTTTTTGGCGGGGTTCATTCTCCCCCACGTGCCCAGCCGGGCAGGGCAGCGGGCACGGGTGGGCAGAGCTGCTGCCGCAGGGGCGAATCCCGCACCAGTGGGACCAGCCGGAGGCGCCACGGGATGCGCAGGATGCCCCTGCCACCGGCTTGGGACGCACGGAGCACCCCGGCACTGCAGGAGCTGCCAGGATATGCCCCGACACAGCCCCGCTCCCCACGCCGTCCTGGAGCGGCTGCCATGCGGAGCCAGGCGCAACGGGGGCTTTGCGGGCAGCGCGCGGAGCCAGGCGCCCCGTGCAGCGGGCACGTGTTTCTCACCTCGTGCTTGGCACGATTAGGGCCCGTTCAGAGGCCGGATAATCCTGCTCCAAGCCGGATTAGCCGCCCCGAGCCCAGGGCAGGGGCGGGGGGCATGGAAATGCCTCCCCGGGGAGGCGGCACCGCGGCACCAAGCCCTTGGCACCCGCGCGGCGCCGCTGGCGCTTAAGGCTGCGACGTGCCCGGACCTGTGGCTGCACCGGCACTTGGGAAAGGGCCGGGTCCAGTGCAGAGCAGGGGTGGATGCTCCGCAGGGGACGTTCCCAGCCCTGATCCCGGCTCCGGCAATGGAAGCCGGAGGCACTCGCCCCGCGGCAGGGAAAGGGTCCGGCCGGGGCAGCACCCGCCCCGCTCCGGGGTCAGGCCGGGACACAGGTCTCCGAGCGACTAATCCGGAGCCGGGAGCAGTTCCCAGTGGGATCGGCAGCTGGGAACAGGCCAGGAGTGGGGCCAGGGTCCCGACCTGGGTGCTCCTACAGAAGCTGCACCGGGAAGGCACCGGAGTGGAGCATCCGGGTCAGGATTCACCCCGCGCAGCCAAGAGCCTGGTGGCTCCGGCTAGGGAAGGGGCTGGGGGGCACCCGGCGCCACAGCCCCCCGGGGACCCAGGGGCACCTACCGCGGCAGTGCGGCCCCTCGTCAGAGCCGTCGAAGCAGTCGTGCAGCCCGTTGCAGAGCTTGCTCATGGGGATGCAGAGCTCGGTGCCCAGGCAGTTGTGCTCGTTGGGTTGGCATCGCGACACTTTGCTCTGGGGACCTGCGGAGACACCCCAGGTCACCCCCGGCCGCACGGAGGGCTCCCCGGGGCCGCTCCGCTCAGATATCCCGATGCCGCGTCCGTGGAGGCCGCGACGGAGAGCTCCAAGGGATCGCCCGGAGCCGCAAAGCGGCGCCTTTGGCCTCAGGAGCTCCTCATCCTCCTCTTTCCCAACGCGTGGGCCATGCAGCGTCACCCCGCGCACCAGCCTTGCCAAAGGTGCCGCTTCCCGCGCTCTGGCACGGAGCCCACGGCACAAGGCAGCACCAGGTCCCCTCGGGCACCCGCATCCCCAGCCCTTGGCATCCCTCCCTGCCAAACCCCGGCCCCCAGCGCCCTCCAAAGGGCGGCAGGGAGGAGCGGAGCCCCCTCCGCAGGAGCCGGGGCTTTTCCAGGGCGGATAACGCTCGGATGGGGAGGAAAAAACCAAATCAATAAAGCACAGAGGGGCAGCAGGTCACAGGAGGCTGCTGCGTTACGGTGCGTCGCCCTCGGCACGGGAGAGGAAGGGAAGAAACACAGGGACGGATCGAGCGGCCTCTATCCCGAGCCTCCCGAAACGCGGAGGAGGGAGAGGGGCGCGCGAGGAAGAGGAGCCGTACGCACAGATATCGGGCGCCTCGTCGGAGCCGTCGGGACAGTCCTTCTCGCCGTCGCAGCGCCAGCCCTTGGAGATGCACGTCACCTGGTCCTTGCACGCAAACTGCTTGGGGCTGCACGTCTTCGGCGCTGCACCGAGAGACAAACCGCGGGAAATTCATAAATTAATAAAAAATTAATAATAAATTAATAATAAACAAGTGGCCCCGCATGGGCGACTTGGAAAAATATGAACTGTGCATTAAGGCCTCGATTAGGTTCTTTTTAGTAGCTGAAGTTTTGAGCCCAGCATCAGATCCATCAACTTTGCCCCGAAGGAAAGGAGGGAATTTCAACGGAAGCGTTAATTACACCGCGAGAGATCCGCGAGGCGCGAACACATTTTAAAGAGCGTTTAACGCGGGTGAATTCGCTCCTGGGAGCGCAAGGCGGTTGATTTTCTGTGCTGGATGGTAAAAATATAAAATAAAATAAAATAAAATAAAATAAAATAAAATAAAATAAAATAAAATAAAATAAAATAAAATAAA
>JAVCKT010022635.1:0-11954 GCA_032273925.1 Rhynchotus rufescens
CTCGGGAATTCGCTCTGCAATACGGGAAAACTGCCTGAAAAAGGATATGGGGAAACGAAAGTGTTCGATATAACGGATCCTTTGCTCGCTTACTAACCGCCATATCAGTTTTTTCACTGGAAATCTTTACAGCCTAATTGCCTATATAAATTGCCTCAAGCTCTGTTGTCAAGAAGTTCAGACAGGTATAATCCTACTTCAGCAAACAAATACTTCAACAGTTCTCACTGTTAGTGAAAGAAGACACAATGCAATTTTTTTTTTAAAAAAGCGTAGTGTCAGCATCTGATACATGAGACCTTCTAATATGAAAATAATGTTACTGTGGATTACATTGGTTATCGCCAAAGTCTGATAAGCTTTGGTTTATCAGTGGCATCTATATGGATTTGATATATGGATTTGGTGACACACAGACATTGGGCTGGTGGAACTGAGCCTTGGGTTGTGCACTGTGGCCCTGATCAGCAACTTCAAGATAGTTTTCAGCTAATTCAATTGACAGTGGCAATTCCCATGAGTCTGGATTGCCCTCTCAGACAGCCTTCCAATATGGGAGTCAAAAAATGCATCAAAAAAAAAATCCAAAACAGGAAAGAATAACCTTAGTCATATAATATTCTTTTACAGTAACAAATCCTCTATATTGCTTACATGCCATGATGCTTTATTTCTGATTTTAAAGACTTTTTGGGGAAAAAAAAAGGGGGGGGAGAAAGATAAAGAATGATTAGGGAACATTAAGAAATGTCAAGTTAAAATGATTTATTGCTTTTGAAGTGTGGAACATTCCCTCACCAATTTGTTCATTTATCCAAAGATCAGACTTTGTAAGGCCCTGAACAATATATGAGTATCTGAACGTGATTTTGACTTGAACCAGCTCTTTATGCTTGACCAGAGGGGTTCTGTTTTCCTCTCCGGCTGGCGTCATTTGCAGATATTGTTACCAGGACATAACCACCACATTGCCCCCAGGAAGGGCACTCTCACTTCAGAGCCCTCCTCTAGGAGGGTTTTCACTTCCATAAAAATTCTGCTGCCGAATGAGTTTGGTCTTTGTTAAAACAACAAAATCCTGATTTAAAAAGCATCATCACACAACCACTCGAACAGCTGATATTAAAAAAAAAAAAAAAAAAAGGAAGTAAGAAGTTGTGTTGGCAGTTTACCTAAGTGTAAATTCCTAATGCAATCTATTTCCATTGAGCAAAAGCACCGTGCATTTGGTCACAAAAAATTATTTTCCACTCTCAGGAAGCTTCCCAACTCTTCTTCATTACACAGTCTAGTAACACAGTTTCTGCATAGCTAAAGCTGCAGTCCACAGTTAGGTGGATCGTTCACAATCCCAATTGCATATGGACAATGGATATGGACAATGATTTCACGAGATTCTATGGTAAGGTCGCTTATTATTTACTGCATGGAGGTTCAAGATAATATACAATTATCTTGGATACCCTCCCATTGAGTCACAAGGTTCAGATTGGACCCCCTTGCTTTCCAAGCTCCTTCTGAGAGGAGTCTGGGTGCAGCTGGATCCAGTCCTAGTCCCAGACCTGGTCAACGGTTTATGACTAAGGGATATTGTGCACAGTTACAAAGTAAAGTTTAAAGAAAGCACACTATATTCACTTCACTTTTTCATTATACAGTCTAGGAACACCGTGTCTGCATAGCCATAGCTACAGTCCACAGTTAGGTGGATTGTTCACAATCCCAATTGCATTCAACAAACTCACTCTGGCTGCCAACTCCACCGTCTTTCAAAGACCATCTCATATCACTGGCTCCAAAAGATGGGCACTGATGTGAAATATTCTGACTCTGCCTCGAGTCATCAAGTATTTTCTCCTCTTTCATGACTTCGTTTACCAACTACTCTCTCTCAGAATATCCCTAGCCTTAACAATTTAAATTTTAAGAGGGAACAGCATTTACCATTACTGAAAGATAAAATGTGTTTGCATCAGGTCTTACAGAGCCAAGAGACTCTATCAATACGGTTTAAAAAAAAGAAAATGTGAAGGGTCAGCAAAAAATACAAGCAACTTTCCATTGGGATAATAATGTTATGGCAATTAACTGAAGATGTGGCAAAGAATTCCCTTTAGCAGAACTCCAAATCCAAAGTACAATAAGGGCTATGCAGTTGCCTTAGCAGGAAAGCGTGGCCCATCCCCTTTCCCAGTTTTCCCCATCCCTTCCCTCCTCTCCCATATCAGCGCTAGTTGTCCAGCCTGACCCAAAGCCAACCCCTTCCCACCAGAACATCCGTGTGCAGCTGGACCCCCGGAGCTGATCTCCCTCGCTGCACCACTGCCTCCAGCAGCACCAGGACGGGGCAGGAGCCAGGGACTGCGGAGGGTGGGCAGGACAGGCTGTCCTTGTGCGCAGAAGGAGGAACAACCTAATTCCTACTCTACAGCCAGGAAAGAACCAGGTTCCCGGAGTAGGACCTCCGAGCAGAAAGAGGCTTTGGGATCAAGCCACTAGTCTGACTGCAAGCTGCACGGAGGGAGCTATATCCAAGCAGTTGGAGATCACCCTGCTCTCCTTCCCTGTGAGCGCAGGATGGCTCCTTGACATCCAGGTAGTTTCTCAACCATAGTTTATCCATAGTTTCTTAACCACCAGTGAATGAATACAGAGGGATTTCTACCCTCTGAAGGCAGGAATAAGGCAGCGCAGCATAAACTCCTAATAAAAGGAGCACAAACCGAGCCTTGGCTTTGCTTTGGCCACAGCCAAGAGCCCCGGGGCACTGCAGGTTTGCACGGAGCAGGAGCCACCGCTGCGGCAGAGCTCCTAGTGCCCTGCACCACGCACAGCCTGCAACTGCTTTATCATCACAGCCGGGCTAAGAAGAAAACACATGCCCAAGAACACGTCTCGGTAAACACCCTAGAAGTAAATTCCACTGGAGTCAACCATCTATTATTGTTGAGTGAACCATCTATGCGCTAGGCAACGTCTGGTGGATTCTCCCTTCAGCTTCCAACCCGCGCGGCCCCCACGCCGCTACCGACCGCGCTCCGGACGGAGACCCTCACCCACCTGGCGGTGCTTCTGCTGCTGCCCGCGGCGCGGGGCCCTCCGGGGCGGGAGAGGCCTCCTCGGGCTGCTCTCCATGGGGCTCCCGCGCCGCGCCGGCTCCCTCCGCCCGATGTGGTTCCGGCCGCGCGGCATCCGCCTCCGAGGCGTCTTCGCCGGTGCTCGATCCGGGTAAATTCACGTCCAAAACCTTCGTGGCCAGGCGTTGGGTAGAGGATGGAAGGGAAGGAGGAAGAAAGGAGACACAAAAAAGGTAACGACAGTATTAGGCTAATTGTCGTGCACAGAGCATTGCTCGTTTATATTCCTTTTACATACACACATATATGGGCACTTGGGGAAATAAAAGTTTCTATGTATCAGTGTAATTCTGCCTTTTTTTTTTTTTTTTCAAAATTATTAACTTTAATAAATCACCAAAGCACTTCTGTGAGAGAGAAAGAAAAAAAAAATACAATCCAGGGCTGTTTTATTGTTCTCCTGCATGAAAGCCATGGAAGAATCAATTCCCACAGACAGTGACCTATAACCTTGTGTATAAATACATGTCTAACGTTTACAGTCATGAAGGAAAGCTTCAGAATGATGTGCATCCAGCTGATGAAAAGCTATTTTTCACTCTGCAGAATGTCCGAAACGCTCTCACATGCGCACGAGCCCTCTCTACACTAAAGCCGTTGAGGTTGCTCCTCTGCTCATGCATCTGTTTCTCTTACTAGCATAAACTGCACAATTAAAAGGGAACAGAACTATTTGGGAGAGAAAGCTGAACATATATATATATAAAATCTTCATGGGAGTTTATATATAAAATCTTCATGGGAGTCATATAAATCCCATGAAGAAATTCACTGAAGCTGGGATTAAAACTAGAATTTGAGGGCCTCAGTTATGAGGCAGAGATTCTTATAGAGGAAGAGGAGACTTTTAAATAAAATAGTAAAGAATTTGCATTTTTAAACTATTGCATTTTTAAATATATTTAGCAATTTATGAACTTTAACATAAATAAAAAAGCTATTCTTCAGACACATTACATGTTCACACTTATCAAATTCAAGGACAAACATTCATGCTTATATGTAAACTGCTTTTGCACACTATTTTTACAAGTAAAACCTATAGTAGCTATAGCAGAAGAACTCCTAAGGAGGCAGGGGAGACTCCTTTACAACTTCCATATTAAATACCATTTTAATTACTTTCAGAATGTTTTATAGTCTTGCCATACAGCAAGGCAGATAGTTCTTAAATAATAAAAATATGCTTCTAAAGTTTAGGATGTGTTGTGGTCACTGACAATGCTTCCTTACCCTTTACTTATTTATTTAACTAACTAGCTCTCCAGCTGACTGCATTCCCTTCCAACAGGAGCCATTTCTACCAATTAACCACATCTCCAATCTCCATTCCCAAAGTATGAGTTTAAAAGTTCCTCTGGTAGAGCAACAAATCTTAATTATGTATTATTTTCTTATTACTCAGCCATGCTGTTAAAATACTGGCATTGAAGGTCCGCTCGTGAGGTGCAGAAACCCCTGATACCTCCCATCTTTCAATGTAACGTGACGTCCAGACTCCTCCAAGACCAAACTGAGATCTGGCCAACGCGACATTCCCAATGACTCTCCTCTGAAAACCACCAAGACAAGTTTCTGAGTGGGGACGCCTACTTAGTAACTTACATTAGCAGTTATCCTGCTGCGAGGGAATTTCAAATCAACACACAAAGCGCTGGACAAAAGACTCCCGCTCTTATTGTTCACGCACCTTTTCAGGGGCCGGAGCTGAGGAAAGCACCGTGCCCTTCCCAAGGCAGAGCAGTGCATTACGGCTCCCAATTTTCAGTTCAGAAGCCCTTAATTAAGCCAAATTGTTTCCACCTGGTGTTGCTCCACTCCTCAAAGCTGCCTTTCATGGCCACATAATCTACCTCGCGAAAAAGGACACCATTGTGCACCACTGCCAATACCACAGATGGAATAATTTGGCTTCGGAGTTTTCACATGCTGAGACCAGATATTAAATAGAAGAAGTGCAGAATGGCTCACCGCTCGGATTACATTCCCGCTTCTCACATCATCCTTTTCATAAATCTAAAACACAGGAACTCAGAAGAAATAAAAACGCCACACTACTGAGCAAAGGGATCTAAGCTCTGAGAAGTTCCTCTGCTGTTGGACACAGCATCAATTCCATGGTGATAATCAGTTAAAGACTAACAGTAAGTGTTACCATTTTAACCACGGTCACTTCCTCACTCAGTTGCAATTCGTCCACGTAGACAGTGTCTACCTATCATCTCAAAGGTAAGTAACCAAAATCCAGAAGTCTCTGGATATAGCAGATACAGCTTTTGATTTGTAAAATGCTAAGATTGCTTCCAGTGTGAAGAGCTCTACTAAGCATGAGTTAATAAGCAGCCTTTACTATCAGCCGGTTTCCTTATAATCCCTGTCCACTCTGAATGTAAGTGTCATTCTGGAAGTGGGTCACCTCATTCACAACTGAGTAGAAACATAAATACATGACGAATTTGGCATTTTCAAAGTGGACCAGCTCTTCCATACAACCCTCCTCTTCCAGGGAACAGTGACCTTTTTGTCCCATTCATTCTCCAGTTAACAGAGTTTGACATGATTCTTCACTGTAGGAAAGCAAATTTGGATTTCAAAATCACCTGGCCCACTTTAAAAAATGGCAGAAATTATAAAAAACAATAAAACAACAGTATTGATAAGTTTAAAAGTACACAAAGGAGACAAAATACCCATGTGACAGATGCCTTTGTAATGTGAAGGGCACACAATAGTGTAATTAGTTTTTAAAAGAAGGTTTCTGTTCTAAGTTGCTGAGGCTCTTTATGAGGGTCAGTGCAGTCTGTCCCACTGCATTAGGTCTTGAGAAAAACTAATTTCTATTTTCACTCCCATTAACTGCTTCATTTCTCTGAAGGGATCTCGGCTGCAATTTAGACCAATTATGTCTCATCTAGTAAGCAGTGCTCTTAATTCCACTGAGAATAGTTATAAAGTTTAGGCAAACATAAAGTCAAAGTTTAGAGAGATTTTAGAAAATCTTAAAGACAAAATTAACAGCATTAGGAATCTCATTATTCAGCTCTGTTTATTTATCTGTGGGTGCAGAGACGTACTGCAGTGGCACATTCACCCAGTTCTGAGGCACACAGTCAAGCTTCTCCTCGCATGAGGAAATCCTTTCTGAGTGTGCTACCTCTTAAGTGCAGATGAAAACGAAGAGAACTGGGTTTCCAGCTGCCTCCTCCTTCTGCTTACTCATTCTCAAACCAGAGGACTTGCAGTGATGCAGCACTTCTGGTTCTGCCCTGTCACTATTACACAGCATGTTCATGCTCTCCAAAATTTTCCCTCATCCCCACTGCAGAAGGTGAAGTGAAGCACTGACACACCACTAGAGACATTAAAATGTGTTCATTAAAGAGCCAGCAGCAGCTTCTGCTCCATTATACAGCACTCGGCTCAACTGCTGCACTTCACCGAACACACACAAGGCTGCAAATGCCTGAAGAAAAGCGATATAAGGAATGAGGGCAGATGGGAACGGCTGGCGGTCCCTGCTCCCTTGTTGTACATCCCTTCCTCGTGTCACCCCTTCCTCTCGACGGGCCAGCAGCACCCAGCTTCCCCCGCTAGTAACCACCACCATTCCCAACATTCCTTGTACCAGACCCAAATCATTCCAGGGATTCCTCCTACCAGGCCCAAACACACCAGAGTTAATTTTGCCTCATTCTGTTAATCCTTCTATGCTGGTTCTACATCAGATTACCAAAATAGCCATATCCAGCTGTCTGAACAACTGAGCAAACTAACACCAAGTAGCACAAAGGTCTCTCATTTTTTTCCTCAGGTTCGATTTTGAAATGTCAGGAAAGCTTCCAGATCCGATGGTCAGCCGGGAGGTCAGCTCCTAACACGTGCTACCTCACTAAAAAGTTCTTCAAAGACCAACTTTTTTGGGAAAAAAGTATATAGATCATTTCAACTCTTTGTTCACAGTAGCAGGCCTTTTTTTGCATTAACTAAGGCACTGCACGTTGCAGGGGCATCACAGATCCCAGGTGCAGACAAAATAAGGCGCTTGTTCTGCAAGGCTCACGAGCGCACGCTCAGCTTCAGTGCCTTATTTCTGGGCAGGCTCCTGCAGACAACTTCGAGAGTCTTCTCCCTGAGTCTCACTACTCTTTGCCCTGACTTAGTAGGGACATCTCCATAGGGATGACTACGTCAAAATCCACAAGGCTGAAACAAAACTGCTGGTCTTGACTCCCAAGTGATCTAATACCTCTTTTTGCAATGTATAAAGTAGCTGCTACCTCCAGCTGCTGTTCTAGCCCATGTCCTAAGCCTGAGCCAACCCTGGCCCATTCCTGCACCTCACATCTTTCAGGCCTTTCTGCAGAGCACCTCTAGGATAGAGCCTTACCTAACCATCCACATGGGTATGACTTACCCAGGCCCAGAATCCAGGGATTCTGGATCTTTTACAACACGGATGGAGGACAAATCAAGTGAGTCTTGTTTCACTAACTGAAAACATGGCTCGCACTTCCAATCAGGAGACCACATCACTCCTCTCTGCGTTTCTTTAGCTGCTCTGTCCCATCAAACACAAGCTAATTGCCCTTCTTTCAAAGGCTCCTGGACATTGCTCATATTTCACACATTATTATGGGATTATTTCACACGTTCTGTGGCTCCATGGCACCCATTTCCATTGTGTATTTTTTTCAATTAAGCTTTTCTTTTTTTTTTTTTTTGCTTTCTCCCAAGCAACCATACAGCTCTGCGAGGAACTCTGAACGTTACCATCAAACCACCTCACTACCTTCCCTTCAAAGCCTAAGGAGAAGTACCCAAAGAGAAGCAGTTCTGTGCTAGGACCTCTCCTACAGCCTGCTCACACCATTCATACCAAAAATACCTCAAACCTGAGTAGTTTTTAAACTCAGACTCTTAGAGACGCAGGAACTTTCCGCCGGTATTTGATTAAGTTTAGTTTTTACCATCCCTAATGTAGGACATGCTTATATTTTCAGGCTGACTCAGCTCTGTCACAGCACACAGTTGTTTAAACAGCAGATGTAAGTCTGTCACAGCTGTTATTTGTCAGGCATTCAAACAATAAGGCATTCTGACATCTCAGCTGGTAACCTCTTTAGACGAGATGGTTCCAAATATTTACTGTCTAGCAGACACTTGCTCTCATTACAACACAGGTAGCGCAATCAAGTTACTACTCAGAAATGGAAATTACCCAGAAAATGGTCTGAGCACTTCACTGGTCTGGAGTAGGGGCCCCTGCATGTGAGCACGCCAGGAATTCACCATGCTCACGGGTTTAAAGCCATCAATCCCAGTAAAAGGCTACCTTTGCCAGACCTCCAGTTTGCCGCAAGAATACCGCACTGGGCTGCCAGCATTTTGTCTGGACTCTAGCTTTAAAGGTTTCCCAGTGCACTTTCAGGTAGCTCTTCCAACAGAGCATTCGGCCCTCTCAGTAGGGTTGGAAAAAAAAAGAAGAAAAGCTTGTAATAAAAATGGGAGCTTGGATTATTAAATAAAATAAACACGTGGGTTTTCATCAGAAGAACCAAGTGCTTTCACTGAAACGCTGACAGGAGGGCACCGCTCTCCTAGTGCTGCCCTTGGAGGGCACCGCTCCGGCACCTTGGGTCCCCTCCGCTGCTCAGCGGGACTAGGGGTGCCGGGGGGACCTCCCTGCTGGGTGGAGGGCTGGCTCACAGCAGCACTGCCCCAGTGCAATGGTCTGCAGCCACCCGGCTCCCTGCCTAACCCTGGCCACAGCTCCTGCCCACTCCCTTGTCCAGGCCCCAGGAGCCGACACGTCTTGCTAGACAAGCAGAAAACCCTCTCTCCAAAGAGACCAAAGAGCTTTTGAGTGGGTTACTCGCCCTTGGAGTGAGCTCGCAAGCATCATGGGCAGAGCGGGGACTCTCCTGAGCATGGGACTCAAGCCTGTAGGCACCTCAAAGCTTGGCTCGCCCTGGGACACGAGGTTTTCTGTTTGTGCTCATCATTAGGACTCAGGCGTTCCTACTTTTAGTGCTTTTATTGAAATCCCTTAAATCCTTCTCAAGTCAAATGTCAGCCCTGCGTGCTATCCAGGCCATCTGAAGGGATATTTCACAAGCAGACCTGATCCAGCAGGAAGAGCTTTTTACTTCCCTTCCTCCTCTGCGACTCGGCCACACGCTTCTGATGCCTGCGTGGCCTGCGTGTCTGTGGGGCACTCTGAGAGCTGCTTCAACTCACCCAAACATTGGGCAACTCAGCCAGGAAAGAAGGAAAAACAAGGAAACTGATGTTCCTTGGAGGTCAGGTGGAAAGCTGTGGAAGCTGTGGAAGCTTTCATGGAGGGCTGTGGTGAGCTCCCAATACTGTGCAAGGCGCATGACAGGACTGCATCATCAGGGCAGGAAAAGCACGAGGAGGAAGGGAGGGCGATATTGCTGCTGGAACAGCAACTAACTACATGGAGGAACCTTCCATGGAGCCAGAGCCTCTTGCGGCTCCAGCTCAGCTTTGGGTGCTGGTTTGCAGACCCAGTGAATTCAGTTCAGACACGCGAAGGCATTAGCACCTCCAGCTCTGCTCACACTCCCCTCAGGACGCAGCCTCCAGCAGCAGGGATCACCACAGGAGGCAGGAACAGCTCCTCGCCCCGCGAGCCCGGGCCTCGTCTGCCACAGCGACACCACCACCGACTCCACGTGTCACTACCACGCTGGGCTGCAATCGCTGCAGCACTCGACATGCGAGTCGGCAGTGGCCTGTGAAAGCACCAGATGGTCCCCAGAGGTGCTAAGCCCCACGGCGACACTGGAGCTGCAGGGTGTGCAAACCAGCACCCCAGGGCTTCCAAATGCCAGGGGGACTCCGGCCCCGGCACTCGTCAGGCTCGCGCACCCCTGCACGGCCGGCCAGCGTGGGCACCACGAGTCCATCCCCGCGTGGCCGGCCAGCAAGGGCACCACGAGTCCATCCCCGTGCTGCCGGCCAGCGAGGGCACCACGAGTCCATCCCTGCGCCTCCAGCCAGCGAGGGCAACGCGCGGCCCGAGCGATGCTCCAAGTGCAACGCGCTCGGCCCACGCGGGCGGGAAAACCTGCGTGCAGCCAAAGGGGCAGCGGGCCCGGTGTTCTCGGGAGCGCGGAGGAAGGGCGAGACACGGGGTGACGCGGTCATTTTCCCAATTCAAAGGGCTCCAAGGAGCTGGCAAAATGTTTCGTGAATCAGCACAGTTTGATGCTACCTAGTTTGATGAGTGTCAAACCTCAGTGTAGCGGGAACAGAATAAGTAGGATACAAAAAAAAGAAAAGCTATAACCAAACTTCATTAAAATTACATTCTACTATATAAAAAGGAAAACAAGACAGAATGAGCTGATGGGGAGAAAAACAACAGGACACGCCTTGTTTTAGCAGTTAAATGCTAGAGCCACCCCCCATCTTTAAACAGCCCTACTTAAATAATAAGATAAAATCTGTTAATTAGACAGCATTTTTTTTCCTAGGGACTAGAAGGCATAGAACAGCATCTTTTTTTTTTTTTTTTTTTTTTTTTTGTCCTCAATTCTTTAACTCGGTAAAAATGAGTATGGATGTTTTGTCTCTTCTTGAAACTCACAGCACCTTCACTTCGAAACAAAGAATCGTGGTGGTCGAATGTTGCCCTGCATAAATTCACTGGTGTCTGAACTTCAGAAAACTTAAACAACTGCTAAATACTAAAACTGATTCCTTGAGCTTATTTGGTTAAAAATGAAGTAAAAAAAAAAATCTCTGTTAAATTAAATTCTCAATGTGGTTTTCAAATCTGTCAAAACACGCACAAGGAGGTCTAGGGGAAGGCCAGGAACTCTGGGAAATTCAACTTGAAAGTTAAATCTGAGCCACAAGGTCAAAGAAACAAAGTCAAAACCAGTTCTTGAGCCTTAACACACCCACACAGCAGCTTGCAGAAACTTCTGAATTTCCCTGCTCGAAAGACCCGAGCCCTCAGAACCGAAAGAGCTGGATCTTGGCATAACGTAATATTATTTCCCTCCTAACAAGCTAACGTCTAAACTCCAAGTGATGCTATGTAAACACGCGGATGCATATAGCCTCCCTTTCAGGCCCAGAATCCCCTGAACGCCCCTATTCCAGGGGGATAAATGGGTTCATTCATAGCCTATTTTTAAACAGCAGACATGTTTTAAAAGCATTTCTTTCAATTCTCCGGCGTCTCAATTAAAGGCAGCGAATCCCCCTGGTCTGCTCCGCTCCAGAGGGGCGCACGGGGCTCCCCCCGGCCTCTGCAGCACCAGGTCGGGGAGCACAGGCTCCAGATCCAGAGCAAAGCGAGACCCTCCCTGCCCGCTCCCCTGCTCGGGTCACGCTGCCTTTGGCGCCCGGGGGCTGCCCAGGATGCTGCAGCAAGGGTGAATTGGAGGGGTTTGGGCGGGGGCAGCAGCCGAGTTGAGGAAACTTAGCGGGGTGCGGGTGTGGGTGTGGGGGGGGCTTCCGTGCCGCAAAGGCCACGCACCACCTGCAACCTCGGGAGAGCACGGGGAAAAAAGGGGAAAAAAAGAGGGAAAGGGAGGAAAAAGGCAAATGATAAGGACGGAAAGGGGGCGGCCGCGGGGCCCTGCGGCTCCCGGGTGCCAGCCCCGGTACCAGCCCCGGTACCAGCCCGGGTGCCAGCCCCAGTATGAGCCCGAGCCCCGAGCCGCCGCCGGGGGCTCCTCGCGGCGGCGCCGCTGGGTGGGGCCGCCCCGCGCGCCACGCACAAAAGCGGCGCGACGGGACCCGCAGCGCCCCCCGCCGCCCCCGCCGCGGCCGCATTCCCCC
>JAVCKT010022637.1:0-14704 GCA_032273925.1 Rhynchotus rufescens
AAAAAAAAAAAAAAAAAAAGGTATGGATATATTGAAACATTATCTCCCTGATGATCCCTAATGCTGAAACATTACCACCTGAGGGCTGGCTCCTCCTCAAAGTCAAGAGCAAAACTGATCCCCACACCCAGCTTCAGAAGCAGGTATGCAGGAAACAACCACACACTTTAAAAAACATATATAAGGTATAAAACAAGCACTCATTTTTGCTCCTCATTCAGATGGGATAATGAGATCTCAAAATGAAACATGAATTGTCAAATAAACATAAAACATGGCTGCAAGATTTCCGAAGTTAAGCAAGACCCATTGAGAGACGATGATGATATTTCCAGCTGTGTTCCAGCTATGACCATCTCTGTGGCTCAAGGTCTGTGGGTGATCTCTTGTTTTCTGCTTTGCTATGGTGTAGAAATGTGCATGTACCCTCTAAAGGCTTGCTGATTGTGAACTAAACACAGAGTCTGTCTAAACACAGTCTGTCTAAACACAGACCACCGCGCTAGCGACCACCGGGCGAACACTGCTTTTCACATGAGCAAATGAAAAGAAGAAAAGGTCCCCAGAAAAGCTCTTCAGCTGTGAGAACTCTAGCAAGGGCAATATAACTTTATAATATAATAATAATAATATAATAGCTTGTAACATAATCATTTTCCTCAGCAAAGGGGAGAGGGAAAAAAAAGTCAAAACACACACACAGGAGCTTTCCTTTTTACCCACACATGTATGCAGAACTATGGTAGCCAACTTATGGTAACCCCTTCTGAACTACTCCTCCTCTTCATCTCGCCACCCACAAGGGCAGCAAAATGAAAAATGAAATAGTTACTAACAAAGTCATAACTTATGGTTTCCTAATAGTCTGTAGAAGCAGCGAGAAAATACAATCAGAAAAGCAAGGGGAACAACAGTCAGAACAATATTGCCTTCAACTTAACCAGTGCTGTGACACGGAAACACTGTGAAGTGAAGGTTAATAATTACTGCTTCATTATTTTCAAGATATTGTGCTGGCTACGATTAGATGTCTGTATATATAACTGCCTAGACTGACACAGATCTGGCTTCATATTGCTTCAGAAGATGAAGCGCAGCCTCCCGATTCTGCCCTCGCTAGTGACACTCAGGCTTGCTGCTTCACCAGTGCCAGTCTGCGCCGCTTCATGCCCGAGAGCCAGATCTCTGACCAGAGGGATTTAACTCTGCGGGGAGCGGATCGGTGCTCCCGGCTGCCGTGTGAGCCGCTGAAGGAAACGCCAGGCCCCAGGGAGGGCTGCAGCTCCGCCACAGAGGCTCCGTGCGGGCGCATCCTTTCAAAGGCAGCTGCGGGGCCGCGCTCGGAGCGGGCAGCCTGCCTGGAAACCAGCCAAGGAGCCACCTTAGGAACGCCCCAGGGCTGGGCCTGTTCCTCAGAGGAAGGACTTTGTGTCTGAGCTGTCCTGAGGAGGCCGGACAGACAGCAGCAAAGCCTTTGCTGTTGATCCTGATACCCGCTGTGCACAGACGCCAAGGGGGCAGCCAAGAAGGGCTCGTGTGCTGCCGCGCGCCCCGATGCGGGGTACACGGGATCCCCCCACATCACCCCGGCCTCCACACGACCCGGCTCCAGCCTGGGACCACGGAGGGGCCTGCGGGGTTAAAGTCAGGATGCACAGGGATGCAAAAGGCAGGTCTGGCGAGGGGAAGCAACAGCAGGTCCTGGCCTAGAGGCTCTCGGGGAAGAGCGAGGTGCAGCCCTCACCACCACAGCCCGCCGTTTCAGTAACTGGAGACCTTCGGCGCCTCCCTCGCTCCCTCGGCATCCCCGCTACGGAGCACGGGCGCCCGGCACCTGCCCTCTGTTGCTCTGGACACTCAGAGTTGAAGCCCAGTTCTTAAGCCCAGTTCTTAACTCACCACGCAGGCAAATGTTTCAGAAGCTAGATGACAAGCTACCATATCTGCTGGTTAAGATTTGTCTCCTTTTTAATTTTTACTGCTCACATCTGTAGGTACAGAGTTAAAACAGTGCTCCACCACTATTTGATTTAAACTGAGAGGGTAAAAAAAGAGAAAAAAAGAGAGAAAGCCAAAGAGAGGAGTACATAAAGAAGAAGAACAAACAAACCACTCCATGGGTTTTAAAAATCTCTATCTGAAGATTTTAATCTAAAGGTTTTGGTTTTTCGCTTGGGTACAATGATAGGAAATATAACCAAGGAGATCCTGCTCGGCAGACAGTATTTATTGTAAACGATGGCTGCAACAGCCACAAGCAAATCCCGCGGTGCCGGCGCGGACGCGGCTGTCGGAGCAGGCTGCCCTGCGCTGCCAGCACCATCCGCAAGGCACTGTAACTGTGTGTTATTTTTCACAGGGTGATAATATGACATCGAAGAGACGAAGCCTTCCTCTCTCCTTCTCCTCTCTGCTTCCCCCCTCCATCAATAGGGAGCTAGAACTTCTAGCACTGTTAAATATTAAACATGAGTTTCTACTCAGTGTTGCATCCCTTGAAACAACATGGCATCCAATTATCTTCAGATTAATTTTAAATGCCAAGCAGTACCTGCATTACAGCTGCAAAACCCTAGTCCTCCCACCGCACTGTTTGGCTTTACTGCCTTTGCCCTTTTCCCGGACTAGCCCACAGCTCTAGCCAGAGCACTGAGAGCTCAGCCAGAGCAATACAGTGCTGGCCTTCACTTTTCCAGATAACTTGGTAGCATTTAATCCAAATGCACAGTGAGCAATAAAGCTACCAGTTCAGTTTTTGTACAGTAGTTTTCCAAATAACATTTTTAGAGCTGGACAGGAATTTTCTGACATGAGATACTTCTGTTCAACAAAGCCAATTCATTAAAACCAAGTCTTCTGATAGAACAAATCTCCAAGCAGCAAGATTTGTGTCCAGAAAGTAATACTTATCAAAACCGGAGAAATGCTAAGGATTTGAACCTGTATTTCTCACACAGCATGGACCTCCAACTTGAAAGTAAAACCAATTGACCTGATGAAGCTCTTCCATTCCCTAGAATTCATTAATTGTTCATTAATCAAAAACAATAAATCAGGTAAAATAAAAACTCAGTAAGTTGGTTTCAAGTGCTATAAATAAACTCAGCAAGTGCCCATTCCTGCCTTTTCCACCTACAGGGTCTCAGAGCTTCTGCTGAGCTTAGAGCCTGTGATCCAAAGGCCCCTGGCCACCATGGAAGCAGGAAATCAGGGGCTCTGTAACCCCGCAGCTGACAAGAAGCCAGGCTCCCAGCCAGCTTTCCCCCAGCACTGGCAAAGCTCTGCAGGAGCCAGAGGCTGGAGCTGGGGCCCTGCTCAGCTTCCCACAGCAGTCCAAGGGGAGCCAGTTCCCTGAAAAAGGCTGCTCTGGTGTTGCAGGAATTCAAATGTGGCCTTATGGCACATTGTCCATACCGCCCTCGTGTGAGCTGCGGCTATGAAACCAAACCAAATTCCAAACTCGGGAAACACTCTCTGAAACAGAATCCTTCCCTTTTAGCAACTGCTCTCACAGCTCCTGTTTACCCCAGTAGCTCCATTTACCAGTATGTTTTTTCCCCTTTCAGTTCTATCCTACCTTCTCATTAATGTCAACCTTGGCTCACTGAAGCTTCCTTTTCTACCAAAATCAAGGAGTGAAGAGAGTCTCTCAGATCAAACACTGTAATAAGATATGGAAGGAACTTTCCTGCCCTCTGTGTCTCCTTCTCTTGGCAGAGTTTCTCCAGGGAGAGCAAACTGACTGCAACCCCGGCGAACAGGTTAGTGTTCACTTGCCCATATATGTTAGTGGAGGAAAACAATCTCAACACAGCTTCTTCTCTTTCCTGCCCTGACACAATAAAGACTTACTTGTTACTTATTTGCTAATAGAAACCCTTTCAAACAACAGAAGAAGAATGATGAGAGCTGTCAAAACTCACATTCCAGCTATCTAGTTCATCCGCACTTTCCAGAGCCATAGACCAGGACAAATCTCTCATCCCTTATTCCAGTAAATCTGTCACCAGCCTTAAAGACTACAAACTACAAGGTCTGGCCTCACGGGAGCCTTTTGGAAGAAGTCCTCAGACGAGTCACACTGCATTAGTTGGTACTGCAACGAATTACACCAACAGACAGGCTGACCTAACTTGACTTAGTGGAAGTTACAGTAAGTTACTTCTAACAGGGGTACATCCCCTACATGAAGCAATTTACACCTCATTGCCAACAGCCTCGTATTGTCAGGCGGCATAAAGTAACCCAGCAAAGAAAACCGGCTACAGTGACAGGGCATCCATCAATTTCATAACCTCCTTTACAAACAGCACTAAGTAATAGGTTGTTCCAAATGTTATGAAGAGGTTAAACTGAATATAACACAAAATCTTTCAACTGCATGACAAACATTTCCATTCAATTGCATATATGAGGACAGAAGAATGTCCCAAACAAAGACCAGGCACCTTTCTCTTCTGGGATGAGGAGCCAACCAAACTGTCAGTGGCTACATAAAGAATCTTTCGTATCACTCATTCTTCAGTGCTCCAGAAGCATCAGAACGAATGAAAAGAGTAAAGAAAATACTTTTTTTTCTGGACACTTGTGATGACACAACAAAAATGTCTCAGAAGGAAACAGGGGTGACTAAGAGCTCTAAAGGGCTGGAGCAAATCAGTTAAAGAAATTTTAAAGGGTTAATTATTATTACAAAAGTAAGAAACAGTAACTAAGACTTACTATAGAAAAGAACAGAGCACTACAACCATCCACTCCCTCTCAAAGAGCTCTGATGTAGCTACAGATAGAGGCTTAGAAATCAGAAATACTCTGGGACTTTTCTGGGTATAGGGAACTGTCACATACAGCTTAACATTCAGGAATGAATTCCATGATGTTGTCATTGCTGCAAGTTTCTGGGGCAGGGAGCACCCAATGAGAAAACCAACATAACTCTACCCTGAAGATTTTCCTCAATATAATGTGTCCACAGCAAGTCTGTCAGATAGAAGAGACTTCACAATCTAGAAATATCAGCCCCTGTATATCAAAAGCAGGGAACAGAGTTTCAGGGCTATTCTAATAGGATAGTCATATACTACTACTTAAGTTATGCATCAGGAAGCTACTTCTGGCATCTATCTCCTTGCATCTCCACGAAACAGCTTCAGACAATTTTCTCCTAGACATTGAAAGAGGTTTCAAGCCACTGTATAGCACTGCACACTGGACAACAGCTAATCATGAGGTGCTGGGAAAACAAAGGCTATGTAAGGCAGCAATTGAATGAATTAGCAGATATATGCAATTAAGCCTAAGGAACGCCTCTCCACAGGAGTTTATAGAGTTTAGTATTTTGTTTCAAGATGAAAAAAACACATTAGCTAAAGGAAAGAGTGGCTAAACTACAATACAATGATGTCACCTTTAAGGTTCCTAAAATGCAGCATCTTAAAAAGAAATGAATATAACAATGGCTGCATAAAGCCATCTAACAAGAAGGGAGAAAAAAGCTTTGCTACATCACTCCACTGTTGTCACTTAAATGAAAATATGTGGTGAAATAGTGAGGCCTGACAAACGAGAACCTTGTCACAGATTCAAGTTCTCTCCAATTCTTTCATCAAGAAGTTGAGATGAATTTAGAAGTGAAGAAAACAATACAGCTTAAACCAAATGTAGCAATCAGTGCTTCACAGTGTCTGCACTCAGACTGAAAGCATCACTTTGTTAACATCATTCAAAATATTTACCCTGTTATTGGAAAGTACAATGGATTTTAGACTGTGCATTATATGTAGTCAAGGTGATCCTCTCAAGTAAACATGCGTAACTTCCCTGTTTCAGACATATGCCATGTGCTTGGAAATAAATATTTAGCTGCATGAAAAAAAAACATTTGCATGGTTACTGTTGTGCAGTATTTTCTTGAAAGTATCTCCTCCAACCTATACCCAAGCTACAACTGCCCCAAAACTGCCCAGGTGCTTTGGGCAGTGGGGTAAAAGGTCTCCATGGCAGAATAGACACAAAGCAGACAGGAATCATTAGTTTCAGACTCCTCCCCTTTAAAATCAATTTTAAATTATTTGAAAGTGTTAAGGAAAGGCATAATTATCATGAAAGGAGAAAGATCACTTCAATACTCAATTAGTGAAATAAAGATAAGAGTGAAATTAGTGTAATAAAAATAATATAGTGGAATAGAATAAGATGACTATATTCCCCGTAAATCCTTTCGAAAGTTACTCTTCATGGTGACAGCAACAGTGCAGCCCCAACAAACCCTTAAGCCTGGATATTTTTCTGCACCTGAGACCCAGGGGCAGCATTCACCACATGGAGAAATGGAGAATTTCCTAAGAGTCATCCTGGCAAATTCTTAAGACTCAGAATCTTAAGTTGCTGCATAGCTGTATCTCAGTGGAAGTATTTGCTATGGTTTATCTTGGAAAGGAAAATAGCAGAGGAACAATAAAAAAGAAAGAAAAAGACAGAAAGACAGAAAGAAAGCCCATAAGACTAGATAGCTTACTTTTCAATCAAGTATGTTACTTTAAATTATAAAATGAAGAGGTAACTGTAATTTAGGAGATGTCCTCAATTGCCTTAAATTAGCATATTTCCACTGAAGTCCCTAGAGCTATGCAAAGGAGGATGAGTTTCTACTCTCATTCAGTTTTCAAAAATGCAAGCATGAAGCATTTTGCAAGAATCAATGAAAATACCTTCTCTCAATTTTCAGACAGACATTCTGATTTTCCTTTACCTAGGTAGTGGAGCCATTAGAACCACAGCATAATTAAATATAGGGAAAGCTACTGTTTGATGACTGTCTATATCCTTTCACTTTCCTATTTTTCCATCATCCTCTATCCACCACCCTATTTTCTCATTGCAAAAACAAGAGCTAGTACTGAGTCTTGTAAAGCAACACAGCACGGGGTAACTCCATCCTGCAGCACAAGAGTTAAATACCAGTGCAGTTTGTTTCTTCACAGGCGTTGTTCAAGGCTGAACCTGCTGCACGGAGTGGAGGATCACATCTTGTGTCGCTGCTGCTTCTTCCAGTGGTGAGGACTTGCAGAGAGTTCTCTAGAAGTTGCTTAAGGTTCTTACACACAAGGAGAGAACGGGGCAAGCTCAAAGGAAAATGAAACCGGATCACGAAAAGCGATGGAGATCTGACCCTGAAGCCATGGTTACTCTGTGCAGTCCTTACAGGGATTCCTTTTTACCTCCCAAATGCAGCTACCTTTACTCTCCTTCGTAAAGGAAAATGGGAACCATAAAAGACACTAAACGGGAGTTATAGATGCTGGCTTAATTACAGTATCCTCAGCACTGAACTAAGTCAGCCCTCAGTTTTGCACAGTAAATTAGACAAATACCATCCTGGCACAGACAGTATTTTGTACATCCTAGTGTTGCACAGTAGACACTTTATTAGAAGCCTAAAGGGCACATCTGATTTTATATTCACAAATTCTATATCTCACCATACTCTTGTTGAGACTGATGGGCCTAATCTGATCCCATTACACGTAGTGTTGTTTTCTTTGGTAGGTCTAAAACTCCTTTTTAAAACCAGTTCAGGCTTCTTTTCCATCAAATTACATAATAATCTCCAAGAGAAAGCAATAAAATATTCAAAAGAGATTTTTCTTTAGTTACTTTATCCAAGCTGCCCTGTTGAATGAATCCTTCTCAGCATACATAATCTAGGTGGCCCTTTCTCCTTGCTTTACCCTCCAACGCTTTGCAAGAAGCCCCCAAACACAAATGCACATGTCGAGAGAAGACTTGTGAACAGAGGACAGCACTTCATAGCAGATACTGAGATAAAAACCACGCTGCCTAGATTGTGCTAGGATTATTTTTTCCAACAGAGTCTAGGTATTAGTTATTTCAGTCTTTATGCATCTATCGTTTTAACTTATAAACAGGGTATAAAACTTTTCCACAATTAAGAGTCAAGAGGCCTTGAAAATGATCGGTGAGGCCATTAAGTTATTCATTCATAGGTAAAATAACCATTTAGATAACGCAAACCTTTGTGTCAGTTAGAACATTGAAAAAAGGCAGGCTGACTGCTTTTCATTACAAACATTAGAAATTCAATGAAGCAGTTAAACAGGAGGAAGCAATGAAAACATAGCCACAAAACCTGCAAATATTTAAGTTTTGGCTCAATTTTCTTGAAAAGATAAAGGATGTCATTTCTATATTGTGATAAAGGTAATAATTCATTCCTAACAACATACCAATACACATTCATTAGATTTTCAGAGTCCTATTTGTCAATCTTTCTTCAACTGTGTTTTAAATAAGCATAAACAAATGATATAGTTGGACAGATTCCAGTCACTAAGTGTTTTGCTTCCATGGCCATAAAAGAGTTCTGTTTCTATGACCTTTTCCATGATCTAGAAACAAATGCTGCCTTTACCCTCCCCTCTTCCCTGTTCTGGCTGGATAGAACCAATCCAAAGTATTCCAGACCTCAAGAGACCATCAGCAGCTCTGTTTGTCCAGTCTCATTGCAAGGACTGGTTGTTTTCTCAAGGGACACCCCACACCACTTGGCTCTTCCAAGCACTCCTCCAATGCTTAAAGATGCTTCTATAAACTTGGGAAACAGTGCAAAGACACTACTGTATACCATCTAGCCCCAAACTGATACCTATTAATGTATATTACTAATGCCACGAGTCCTTCTGCACTCAGGTTCTTAGCAGCAACTTCCTTATCGGGATACAGGAAAACACAAATGTCCTAAGAGTAACAGCTATTTTGCTTTTCCTCAAACACCTATCTTTGTCTTAATTTTTCTTTTATTTTGGTAAGGAAATTGTTAAGGAAATGTATTATGGAACCATACAGAGGAAAACAGGACCATGAACCTAATGCAGAGATCATCTGCTGCAGATAGCTGCTTAGAAGATGCACATTTTTAAACCCCTTTTTAACTCTGTTATAGAATCACAGGGTGGTTATCTTCAATAGCAGCTCCTCAGATGGATATATAAAGAATAACTCCCATCTCTAGCAGTTGTTATCCTATCCTACAAAATAATCCTCCAACACTCAGTGTCATTTGCTCAAGTCCTTTAAGCCCGACAGAATTCCCAGTTAAGTACTGTACCATTCACTGCAGGTGCATGCCCACAATCTGGAAGATGAAAAAATAAAAATAAAACAAAAAATAAAGACTGACACATACCCCTTTTCTGCAGCATTAAAAATTAGCTGCCGAGAAGTGCCCTAAAAGGGCCAGGGCCAGAGGCTTTGCAAATCAGTGATGGAACTGAGTTTTACACCAGCCCAGAATGTGGTTCTTAACTGGAGGGAACTGGCTTTTCATGCCCTTAGCGGCAAGAGACATCTAAAGAGTGGCAGCTGTTCCACTTCTACTTGGCAGATTTGGATATGTGAATTTTTATGAATCTGTATGACACACATACACACACAGTGAATAAGTATTTGCAAATGACCAGCATACACAACAGGTCTTTTTAATTTATGTTCAACTTCTAACTGCACAAACACTCACTTTCAATTACTAGCATGCAGGTAGCTGTACTCACCTGTGATCTAAATGATGAATAGAAAGAATAACCCCTGAATTTAAATGGGCTTGCTTTAAGGTCACCAACACTGTGAATTCATACTTATTTCTTAACTTCTGAAAAAAAATTTCAGCTGTTTCTGGAGATGCCTTTACACTTCTTGAAGTATCTGAAAGAAAAACAATATAGAAAAGACTCAGGATACAGTATTATTTTACTTTACACCATCCATCAACTGAAAAAAAATGACAAAATAAAGAGCTACATCTTGGTAGTAAAATAATCGGACAGGTAAAAGCAGAGACCAAATTATTTTAAACATCAGATCTTACATCAAGTGACAGCCATTTATCCCATACCACACACCGAGTGACTGGCAGCCCAGCTCCCTCTGCACCTTGTTGCCCACAGTGATGGCACTGGATAAGAGCCTAAGCTGTGAAACGGGACCACAGCAACTATTTTATGCCACCTACAAAAATGCTATGCTTAATATCTATGCACAATTAACTAAAAAAAGAAAAATCAACACCTCTTGGGGGGCAATTTACTTAGCTTTAAGTAACAGTTATAAATGAGCTCTAAATTTTGCCATGTCTCAAAATATGTTGTCAAAAATTAATCACTCTTACTCCAGTTGTGCAGTAACGTTGCTGCTGCTTGCACAGGATGTCATGTACATTTGTCACGGAGTAATTGCACATACACAAAAACAATTTTGCTTTTAAGAGCCCCCACACAACGGAGACTGAAACGAGGCTTCTGCTGGATTTGCATAGAAGACAAGAACACAAATGGTGCAACCTTCAGCTCTCTGGAGAGATCATTTACTAAATAAGATGTCAAATGCTAGAGAAACAATTCCCAGATTTTCCACAATACATTATACTAGAAATAAAATAATATATGGTTTTAATGCACAAAATCGATTCATTAGAGTGCGTAATCAGCTGTGCAGAAATGAAATCAATTCATAAGCTTCCCATCATTGCAAGGTGCAGCTCAGGGCACCCTCGGGGCCAGGCGCAAGCAGAGGGCTCCCCGCCACAGCAGCCGGGAGAGGCCGGTGCCAGGGGCCGAGCCCCCAGCCCGCGCCGTGCCAGACACACGTGTTCAGACTCGAGCCATGTCTATACTAATGCTCTTCTATACAGACAGCTAACAGTTTGTTGTGGTCTATACAACAGGAATATTTTGTAATATAGGTTTAAGAAAGGCGGCAATTTCCACACCTCAGAAAGCCTAGCTGCTCTCCTACACAGTGTCACACCAGGCTGAACTGGATCCACTTTCCTCTACAAGGGAGAATCCAAAACGGAAGGGAAATCAAAAAAGAAGAACACACTTCAAGGCTCTTTTTGTGAAACTTCATGTCTTTTCTACTGTGGGTAGTGCAGCTCCCTCACTGCAGCAGACATCCATGCTATTTTAATGGAACTGTTAATAAATCATAAAGCAACTCAAATACAATTACATCAAAGTGTTCACTTTTAGCCAAGGGACACTAACAGAGTGGAATGACATCGGTTTGCATGCTGGAAGATCGTTTAACTGCATTAACAATTTCAGCAATATAAACAGTCCGTTCCCACCAGAGTGAGCAGAGAAGGGCACACGTGGAACATATTCTCTAATCACTGTCATGAGTCCTTCTGCACTCACATTCTTAGCAGCAACTTCCCGATCGGGATACAGGAAAGCGCAAACGTGGAGCTCGCTTGGAAGCAGATAGGGACCAATCTTTAACATCCTCCCAGGCTGTCTACAGTTTGTCTTCTCCCCTTAGGAAGCCCAGCCAATGTCCTTTCCTATTGCAGGTGGTTTGTAATGTGATTGAGAACCCAAACCAGACCGTTAAGGACTCTAATTACACGTTTACACTGAAACTAAAACAATCTCATTTTGATTGATGACTGAGGATCTGATGAGGTGTCATAAAGCTGTAGGTGTTTGCACGCAGCATGCGATAGGTATTCACAGAGCCTTTAGTAGAAGTTGAAGTTGAAGCCCAGGCTAGAGCCACATCTCCGAGAAGAGGCAGCAAGTGGTGCCCCTGCCCCCTGCTCTCCCTGCCCAGCTGCTCGTTGCTGCCCCTGCTCTGGAGCAGCTCCCCAAGGCAGCCTCAGCAGGGCTGCGCGCCCGCACCCCCCTGCGGCATCCAAGCCTCAACTTGGTTTGGATGAATTCAACTACGTTTGAACACAGGAACTGGGGAGACTTTCCATGATGGAGTTCCAGAAGGGATGCTGAAAAAGGCTTGGACATGGTCATTCCTTTGCCTGTTACCCATAAGAGCACAAGGATTCCTGCAAACATAGGAACTGTATCAGCACCCTGAGCCAGCTATGGTTTTCTCTGTTTTTATGTTTTTTCTTTTCTTTTTTTGTTTTTTGGAAACAAACGAAAAAATTAAGGGCAAGTCATTCGTTACTGATGTTTTCTAGATCACAATAAATACAAAGCTATTACAAGGAATGGGTAGGTTCTCTTAAGACCGAGCTTGCTTTTAAGCGCACCTGAAGCTAAGCGGATAGCAGGAACCGAACCACAAAAACCCCAAACGTCTGCAGAAGAACCTCGGAAGGGAAGAAGGGGAGGGGGGTTCTAGTTAATTGGGCTCCACAGTGCCAGTTTCATGTGCGCACAGCCAGCTTTTAATAGCAGCATCTATAAATCAATTCTGTGTCTCACCAAGCTCACTGAGCTGCCCAAATTTAATTCTAGTGGTTTGTGAGCAAAGAAGGGCTGCAGGGTAAACACAGCCTCAAGAACAACAGGGCTAGCTCAGTTTTGCTTTATTTTCCTGCACTATTTGGAAACAGAGTCATATACACAACTCAGTGTCACTTCTCCTTATGAAAATGTTGGGCTTATGTTTTCTTAACTAACAAGTTCACCTAGCCCACAAGGGGCAACCATATCTGAGACTGTTTTGATTGTGCTTTTATCTAAGCAGCTTCTCCTGGCTAAAGAGGCAGAATGGGAAGCCAATCCAAGTGTGAACTCTAGTTCCTTTATGCACCTCACTATCTGAGCCGATACATACAACATTAGCTGATAAAACACTGGCTCATTCCTTCCATACATTTCCTGTATGTATGTGGCCATACATTGCCTCAAGAGCAGCGAAAGAGAAGCAGCTACATTTGTTCAAAGCTGGATCAACCTGATTTAGCCTCTCTAAAGGAGATCAAAATGTAGGTGTTTAGAAAGAAGCTTTTTACAGTGCTACTATAAGAGACTAAAACCAACCACGAGTGACTTGAAGCCAAACCACTGCATCAAATAAAAGCAGTGGCAAGAGCATCAGTTTGTTCTTGTGGGAGGTTCCCACCACCTTTTCTCTGCAGCTTTTCTTACTCTGAACACAGAGCCACAGAACTGTAGAATTGTTAAGGTTGGAAGGGAATCCAGTTCCAAGGCTCTGTCACTCTCACTGCTAAGAAATTTTTCCTTAAGTTCCTGTGGAACTATTGGATGTACCATCCAGAAAGGGCCAGCGTAGAACAGGTTGGCCTGGACGGTACCTCAGAACAACACACTGGCACAGGAGCCCGCACAAGGACCTGTCTCTCAAAAATCATGTTCTCCACCCTCCAATTACATTGACCGTTTACACCAATAGCCAAAAAAAATTATTCATATTGCTTCCAGCCAGAATTCTGACTATAAGCTATATATTTGTGTGTATGTTACATGTAATAAAAAAAACTAAGTCATTTTGGCATGGCTTAAGACATATCCAGTGGAGGCAAGGGTTTATGGATGGGACAAAAGGACTTCACACATGGACATGTATGCTTGATCCTTGCCTGCTGCTGCTGCCAAATCATTGTTAAGCACCAAACTCCCTTGTCTAATCTGGAATAGTGTGTGTATTTGCATAAGCAATCATGATTTCACTCAAAGCACTTTGTTAGTAATGTTTTGCTCTCCACGCTCCAAGTCCCCAGGTAGTTTTTGCTTGGTTTGTTAACCTTTTTGCTTTTGTTTTTGTTTCTATTTTAACAAAATTTAAGGGATGTTCCAAATTTTCAACTACACCAAATGAAACAGAAATAGAACATATTTAATAGAGGGGAAGGGGGAACCCTCTATCTGACATGGTAGAATCTGATCATTGATCAGCAGGGAGACAACAGTCATTTACACCAGCTCCTGGCACTGCCTGGGATGACTTCAGGACAGAGATTGCAAACCAGGACTGTCCAGGGCAAGCTACAGCTGTTATATATTATGCATTCAATGTAAAATAATGATAACACTGAAAATCTGTTTCTGCCTTGGAGCATTCAGCAGAAAGAGATGATTCAATACTAGCTTGAGATTCATTATAGTAGGGAATAGATTGAGCCTTCGAGTTTATTGCTGGCCTCTCTGGAAACTAAGGGCAGTCACACTGAGCTGACTGCTTTGGCAATGCTAAGCCTGTCTGCTCACAGTGTGGCTACCAATTGCCACTGCTAGATTAGTCCCCTTTGAACCTCTGCAAATCTACAAAACAACTGGGCAGATGCCATCCACTGAAAAACCATCAAACTCAGCCAAATCCCTGGGGATTTATGCTACAAAACAATTATGGTACCAACTTTTAACTAGATCATTTTATGGGGAAGGTGGATCTTTTCTTCCACCTCCAGCCACCAACTGCACAAGCAGAACCCAGCTGTCCCCGTGAAGCGCTCAGGATGCTGCTAAGGGCAATTCCCTTTGCAGATTACAGACCAGGGCAACATTATTCCCTGAGCCTCGGCGAGCTTCGCTTTGTCAGCCTCAGAGTGCTAATGCACACAGTGCTAGTGCACAGCTACAGCACTTTAGTTTGGCAAGCAGATGCTTGAAAGGCAGGGAAATACATTCAAAGAGGTGAAGTGGCTGGATCCACCCCACTATAAAAATGCATTTGAGCATCAGGCTGTGGTCCTTTCAGCAAAGAACGAACTTCCAGCAGGGCCAGAAGCAAGAATGGTCTGCTATAGATGAAACAGCAACAGGTCAAGTGCACCCATCAAAAATAAGAAAGATCGATATCTGAGGGTTTCAGGGCTTTCAGACTCAGCAGGCAAAAAAGAAGAAAAAGAAAGAAAGAAAGAAGGAAGGAAGGAAGGAAGGAAGGAAGGAAGGAAGGAAGGAAGGAAGGAAGGAAGGAAGGA
>JAVCKT010022638.1:0-11931 GCA_032273925.1 Rhynchotus rufescens
GGCCGGGCGCGGCCGGGCCCGCGGGGCGCGGGGCCGGGCACAGCGGGACCGCAAAGGGCTGCCGAGGGGCTCCGTGCTCCGCCCGCCACGTCGGGCACTTAGCGGCCAGTCTGTGGCCTTTGTCCGCGGGAGCAGGAGTCACCTCAGCACCTAAACCAAATAGCGCGGTTTGGCTAACGCAGAGGGAGCCTGCCGCTAAGGCGCTAGGTTAACGTAACAACCCCTTCTGCTTTGAGGCAGGTTACCACAAAAGGCTGTTTGAAAACGCATCGAAGTACCACTCCGGAGAGCCGGTCTCGGGCATCCTGCTTCTCTACTCCAGTTGTGCCCTTCACGTCATCGAGGTGAGTTAGCCAGCGCCCTCGGGGATGAAGGGAACGGCCGCCTCCTGCTGCGCACAGCGCTGAGACAGCGGCCGGGCGCTTCCTGACGCTGCGGGGCTGCTGCTGCTTGACCTGGGCATTATTTTTACACTCGGTCATCAGGTAACAACCTGAAAATTATTCTGACAGAGCCAGACAACTTTGTCAGACCTAGTAAGGACAATATGCACCATCCTCTCTGTCTGCAGCTCAAGGGAAAGCCCAATTGCAGAGCAGCTAATTAATTTTTCTTTTTACAACTACTTTTTTAATATTTTTTCCCCTTTGCAGTCCTGCATTGGTACAATACATTTTATCATCCAAGATTTAGCTTCTCTGCAAAATCAAGGAGAAAAGTAAGTGTTTCACACTAGCTTGGCAGAAAGTTTGTAACGTAAGTGGTACAATGCTCACTTTGGGTTCAATTGATCATTAGCTATGAAAACCTGTTTCCCCACTGAGTAACTGTGGGCCACAGCACGGGTAACATTTTCAAGTCAACACGACCTGCATCTTTTCTGCATGCACTGGCCTCTTGCGCAGTCCTCTGCGTTGAAGTCCATCTTCAAGTTGCCAAGATTTCAATTGCCAGCAGTGTTGAAAGGTTTTAGCAAATGGGAAAGTTCATTCTTTAATTCCAACTGCCTACCTGATTTCTGTATCCTGCTTTGTAATTGTTTGCAGATATACAAACCTGAATTCAAAAGTCATCTTCAGAGTATGAGTCACTGCCTTTTAGCCTGTTTTTCCCCCTTTCAGCACTGCCTACCACTCACCTCAGAGTCCAACCAACTCCCCTCCTCTTGAGCTTAGCCAGTATATTGGCTCCTCTGTGACCCCATATTTATTCACTCAAATCTGGGCTCATAAAAGCCACAGCTTTCTTGGCTGTAAAAGGAGTTTCTGTCAAAGAAAGCTTCAATCTCACCCTCTTCCATCATTTCTTACCCCCGTGCTGCATTGTTACTGGGACAGCTGACCAGAATCATTCCTTCACTGCCTGGTCAATAATCCTGCACAGGATGTTGTAGTACAATATGAAAAAAAAATCCTTTGACTAGACCCAGAATTTAAAAGGACTGGGGAGAAGGAGCTATGATAGACCATACATGTATATGCACTATGCATATATGTCTGTGCTATATGCATAGAATGCTCTAGCACAGCTCTGGGAATGCTTCATTTATGAAACCTGAACATCTGGTAAAAACTTTTCTGTACTTATGGATGGAATCTACTCTTTCCACTCAGTGCTTTATTTCAGGAAATTAAGGTTTTAGTGGTGTCACATAACATCCCGAGCAGGCTGTTCCCAGACTGGTACGTTACAACCGTGACGCCCTCCGTGACATATCTGCAAGACACAACACAAGCGCAGTCCACGGAAGAGGTGCTCACCGAGTGCCTTGTCCTCCTCTTCAAACTGGCAGCCTATGTTCCAAAAACATTTGAGGTAAACTTCACTACCTGTAACCATTTTACCGGTTTATCCCCAAACCACAGCAGCCTGCGGACGTGCTTGTCTCTCAAAGACAGTTTGCAAGCATACGCAGCTGGGAGCATTCTAGGCACTACACTAAGGAAATTCAGAACTTCTTAAAATGCTAACACGCTTAAAGCCAGTAAATGTTACTTATGAAGCAATATCCTGCTCTCCTTATTGCTGTATATACTTGAGAGCAAAGAAAAAAGTAATATTGAGTAAACAAGGGAAAACAACTTCAGTGCTGCTGGTCTTGGCAAATCTCCTTCACTCGATTTTTATTGCAACTGAACTAAAATATACTCTTTACCATCAAGGATGACAGTGATGACCTAAACAACGATCTACATACTCTTGCACCTGAGCTGATAATCCCAGCAGAGACCGTTAACTATTTGTGTGACACTGAGGAATTTTCAAGTCCGGAAGAATTCCTGAAAATGTATTTAAATCCTTTGCAACCTGCTATGGATTCAGGTATGCTGCCTACAGTCCTAGGGACACAGATCAATTTAAGGCACAGGACTAGAATTCTGTTTCACACATTGAGCTCAGAGCTAGTGCAGCAACAGAGGAAGTCAGTCTACATCTGCTACCAGGGTAGCAGTTCCTATTTAGGGATGTCTAAAATAAATAACCCAGACAGCCAAAGATACCTCAAACTGCAGCACACAGGAGGTGGTGACTAACTATATTTATCTTGTCACCAAGTAGTATGTATCCTGTCAGGAACTTGAAGAAATGCCCTTTTATTTCACACATGAGCCCGAGGTCTCTTTTAATACCTTAACTCTATGTATTATGGAGTATTATGGAAGTTGTAGCTTAAGTAAGTTTGCTTTAGCCAGCTTGATGAAGACTGTCTCAATTCTGCTCCACTGACCCCGCTACCTCTCATTCACAGAAACTGTGTGGCCTGCCCCATCCCATTTCCTCGCGTGACACGGGCTGTATCCAGCACGTCCTCTGCAGCCGGACACATTCAGGTCCACACCTTATGGAACAGATGCACATTCATTTCCCCAGATGCTGCTTAAGAGAAGAGGAAGCTGAGCTGCAACTGACTCATTAGCCAAAAAGAGAGGGTATAAGTGTATAACTTTCCATGTAGAAGTTTTGTTTTAAATGTATCACAGAAAGAGCAATGTTATTTGGAGACTTGAATAAATATACTTTCAATTGACAAAAGACAATCTTTAATTTTTATAAACGTTCACCCAAATGACAAGTCCAAAGAGATGTCCAAAGTTCTTCAAAGTTTTGAAAGAACTTTCAAAAGTCAACCATTTTCAATAAAATCAAAAACACTTCCACAGTTTTACCTTGAAACAGTTGCAGCTTTCACATAAACAAAAGGCAGGTTTGGTTAATACAAATAACTATGAAATAAGGATTAAGTACTGATCATTAAGGAGCAATGAAATGGTTAAAAGATACAGTAAGTTTCCTTCTACAGTATGACAGTCCTTGAAGGCACTAAAATACATCCACAGTTTTGACAGGTGACTGATAACCAGCAGTCACCAACAGCACTCTGGCATATTTTTGGTTCATATTTGAACGAGTATCTGCAGCAAATCAGTGAGGGAATGTCTCTCGCAAGGCATCTCCTTGTAATGCCTAAGAACTAGAAGTAAAAGTCTAACCGTGACATTAAAAGATTATTTCCATAATACATGCACTTTAAATAACTAACCTTCTGCTGCTTCTCATGTTGGAATTTCTGCTAATACCAGTGGTATGAGCAGCTATTATGCTTCCTATGCAAGTTTCTGCAGTAATCAAATTTTTCCATTCAAGATTCTGAAAACCCTTGTTCAGACACAGATCATTAAACTTCTTCTGAATGGCTAAGTCACTTTCTCAGTGTGCACAAGTCAAAACCTGCACAGTTTGGCCATATCGTCAAAAGAAGCTTTTCACCGTTATGTCTGTTAGTTCTCCACCAGGAGAGGGAAGCTGACGAGCTTTCGAGTTCACTTTACAGAGCAGTGCTTTCTGTATCATTGTCAATATCCAGGAGGAGGTGGTTGTGCAGTTCTTTGCTGGCTGTCTCTGTAAGAAGCTCTGAAGAAGGATTTTGAAGTGGTTCTTGAATACTGGAATTGGAGTCTGCAGAAAAGGAAAAAAAAATACAGGAACAGGAGATTTAGCAGTGTGGCCAGTGACATATTCTCGGTATTGCATTTCAGGTACTTTTCCTTAGGCAGAAGATGGAAGGAGGGCTTTTCAGATGCTGGCACATTTGTGCATGCGCGCACGTCAGCACACAGAGGCTAAGCCAGACGGGTAAAGCTTACATGTGGGCTGCTTCTCCAACATACCTTTGAGTCACCTACATAACAAAAACATTTCTTTTTCAAAAACGGAAGGAAGAGAGTATAATTTGCTCTCAGATTCCTCACTCCTCTGTAAAAGCGATACTTCATTTCAGATACTAGCATCAAATCAGACTGGTCACTCAGCAAGAAGTTTGGCATCTGGATCATCAACCAGGTAAGCGCCACCAAAGATTTTTTTTCTTTTTTAAAGAAATGATGGGAATATATCATGTTAAAAGGAGACACTGTCAACAAAAAGCAACCCCCTCACTGCCCTCTAACCCCATTTCCTGGGGGAATGGGGTTCCTACGCTTTGGAAAGTTGTACTCTCTGCCCTCTATTAAGAGTGCAGAAATTTGTTCAAGTAAGTGACCTCAAATATTGTACTTTGGCGACTCACTACACTATTAATTAGAAAGTCAGAAAAATGCAGAATAGGTCACAATAATTATAAATGAAAATATTAAGTCAGTATTTTTGAAAGCTAATTTATAATATGCCACAGACTTTGCAGCAGAAACCACAGCTACAGCAATACAGCAGCTTCTCCAAATGGAAAAATCATGTAAATCAAGTATACAGAGAATCCCAAAATACTTTTTTAAGCTCAAGTAGCACAGAAAGACATCCTTTGAATATCTCAAACCAAATATCACAAACTTCTTTTGCTATCTGATGTAACATGGTGAAACTCCATAGCTTCATGTTCTACGCCAAGTTTGGCTGTAGAAGAGAGAACAGAGAATCCAAGTAGCTTGGCCGCTGTGCGCTCCCTAAGAGCTCATCAACTGCTGGGGATTTCCATGTAAAATACAGCTGAAAAGGGGCACTTCCACTTTAGAAGCTGGCCCAGAGGTTCTTGATACTACTGCTGCACACTGAAAAATGAACCAGAAAAGGGGGTAACTGAAAATGTGAGGTGACCCAGTAAAACATTTGATTGTGACAAATGATACGGCTTATTCAAATACAAAATGAACCTTTGTAAAAAAAAAAAAAGAAGAATTTTCAGATTTAAAAGTCTATTAAGTGAAAACATACACACAACATGAAACTGGCCAGTCAAAACATGAACTTTACTGATCTAGTCATCAGTGCTTTTAGTAGGTTAATGCAAGAGCAAGCATAGGAGGGAGCCTTTGTGTTTGCATGCCGCGCTGCTGGGAAGGCGAGCAGCGCTCACCGGGACGGTTAGTAGAGGCATTAGCACACACACGATCAGCGATTAGAAACATCTTTGGCCAATCATCTGCCTTTGCCTTACCATCACACTTTCCAACACAGCTCATACTGACTGCTCGTCAAACATCTAGATTGTTTAATAAAATTCTCGATTAGAATATTCTTTCCTAGGGCTTATGACTTTAAAACTATTAATAGGATTTGAAGCATTATTAAGTCCAACGTCTGGACAATGAAATTCAACTGTATCTTGAAAATACACTTCAACTTGTGCATTCCAACATTCCAAAATACATTCCAACTTGTGATGTTATAACATTTATTCCCATATTTTTTCCTTTGCTCTACTATTTCAATTAAAAAACAGTTACTTAACATTAAATTAGGTGAGGCAGTTCATAGCATCAGTGTTTAAAAATAAATCCTTATATGTGCATGTGTAAATGTTAAAGCAGATATTCTTATGTAATATACTGTGGTGTTAAGTCTGAGCAAATATTAATAAAATTAAATTATTATTAATAAAATTAAGAAAAAACCTCTGATCTACTGATATGGAAGAAAATGATCCTGGACTAAGTGTATCCTGTACTGAGTGCACTGCTGTGCATAAACCTAAGTATCAGCTCAACCTTCAGGGTTTTTTTTTTTTTGGAGGGGAGGCAAAACATTTCAGATTTTCTGTGTTCTCCTATCAGATCTGCTAGCGAATCTGTTACTGTTAACTTTCTTTTACTGACTTTGCTGCAGGATGGGTATCATATTATTGTTCCATATACAGCTTACGTGGCCAATTTTCTAAGGTTCTTTAAACTTCAAAGGAATAATACCATTCAGCTTTAACACAAGTTGACAATCAGGCCTTAAATTCAATGTATTTTTTAAATGCATTAAAACACAGTTTACACTTTTTACTAAAGAACAGCATGCTTCTGTTGTGCCTTTAACTGAACTGCAAATGAGCTCTGCGGTTCACCATTTAAGTTCTAATTCACAATCCAGATCTATTTACAGCTGTGCCAGCCTCATGGCAGATGCTTTGTTCGTATAACTGCCTTTTTTGACTCCCTGCCTAGAAAATGGATATTACTTAAAAGGCAAATATTTCTCCAGTTTAATTGGAATACGAAGGTCTGCTATCATTAAAGCCTTCCGCATCAAAACCAGAAAAATTCCAAAATGAAGACATAGGCAGTCAATCTATGAAACAGGACTTAAAAAATAAGGTTAAGAAGCCTCTAAGTTTGACTCATTAGCAATATTTTCAATCTCATTTCACGTTTAAGTTCTGTAAAGATCCAAATCCCAGCCTTATTTCTGAATTCAGCTGTGATATAAATTGTCTTTTTATTTCAGGGTTACAGATAAAAGAACAAGAGTATGATCAGATAGGAGTTTGTTTGGAAAAGAAGAGGTGCTTTTCAGTTGTTTAGAAGCTCATTTACTGCCAGTTTCTCTTATTAAAAAAAAAAATGTACTTCCTAGCTGTCAATCCAATGCTAATTGCAGTATCTTTCCTGGAAACTAAGTCACCTCTTGAGATAATTCAAGGCGGCAGCCTCAACATAGTCAGTCTGTCGTGCAGTTGTTATATTAGAAAGGTATCATCTCTAATCCACTATATATGCACAGCAAGGTTATTAATCTGTACTGTTTGGCAGCCGCAGTTGAATGGACTAGTACTATTAGTGAGGCTTGGCTTGACAGAATGCAAATGCAAACATGCCAGAATGCAGAGACGCTGCTGGGTGCTTTTCTGCAAAGGAATTCAGTCACATGAGTGTGTATTTTGCACAAATAAATCCTAAGTAGTTAAAAATAAATAAAGTCCTAAAGTGAAGACTACATTAAAAACACACATGCAAAACAGAGAAAAAAAAACAGAACAAAAACATTAGCTGCAATATTTGCCTGTCCTGATGGGAACACACCTATTTTAAACAGGTCAGTGCTTCACACTTGACTCCAGGAGTGGCAGTTTTGGTGTCTTTGCATCAGCACTTTTTAGAGTGTTATTCACTTAATGGATATGGCTGTTTTTATGATTTGTTTAATATTCACAGGAGTATTTACATTAAGCATATATCTTAATATCTTTTACAAACAGAATGATATGTGGTAATGAAATAAAATGCAGAGTTGACAGAGAGCATATATTCCAAAGCGCATATACAAAATAAAGCTACAAATAAAATATGGCTGTGCAGGAGCATTTTAGCTGCATTGCATGTTTCTGGTCAGTACAAACCTTATTCGCAGTAACCATCCCCACCTGTGAAGGCACCATGGGGTACAGCTGTTAGGCATCAGAATATACTTTGCATTCCAAAACATAACTCTCATTCTAGAGCCAATGATGCTGCAGTGTCAAGTCTCAACCATTACTGAGTATAAGGCGATTTTAAAGCTTTAGTCTCCTTACATTCATTGCCTTTTCCTTCAAAAGTGTCTAACATAAGCAGAGACTCAGCAGAACATTTCAAGATCTGATAGTTTTTTCCCCATCTGCAGCACTGTCATTTTTCCCCCAAGATTTACATGTTAATCCCCAAACTAAGAACTAGGAACTTCATGAAGTTCCTATGAAAAGACAGAAACTTCACATGTCTAAAAAGAGAAACAAGATGTCTTCAAAATATGAAACTATCTACAAATTGACCTATAATATATAATATAGCTGATTTTTCAACATCTGCATGTCCAACTTAAAAGCATTGGAATGGCTAGTTTTCAAGACAAAACAGTCACTGCATTAATATCTTTATTATAATGGGCACGCCATGCCAAAACCTGTCCCCTTATCCTCTGCATATGCTCAAAGGCACTGCCTCCCTCCTCCACGCACCTCCCTTGGGAGCAGCAGCCGCCGCGCGGGCTGTCGCAGGCTGGGCAGTGGGCTCGCTCGGAGCGCTCTGCCTGCACAGCAGCCACACAAAGCAAGCAACACGCACTCCCCTCCGCTCTGCCCCCACAGACCTTCACTAGAGCTGCTGCCCCAAATCCTCGTGCAGCTCTGCAGGCACACGCATTTTAGTACGGCGCCAGTAACTAAGTACTTTGACTGTTATTTATCCTTGCAGTGTTTTTTAAAAGGACTACTTTGCAGCTACAGACATTACTTTCTCTGTTTGTGCTCCCTGAGGAGTCCCCGAGCAAGACAGAAGAAGCCACTTACCTGTCACTATTTTGGAAGCCGTTTGTGTGGGGTTCGTAACTCCACCATCGGCAGGCGGGTGCGGAGCGGGAGGATGAGGCGGAGGGGGAACACTAGGTCTGTTCCTGGGCTTTGGTACCGGCCGTGGCCTGGGCAGGGTACCAGTGTGAGGAGGAGAGTGAGACTGGGATGTCTCTTGAGTAGATGGCTGTGACAGGGGGGAACTAACATTGTGTTTTGCTAGAGGGGGAGTATCAGGCGGTGTTGGAGTCTGCGGAGGAGTGCAGGAGGGCTGCTCTGGTCCGTGCTCACCGCTGCCCGCAGCAGCAGGACATGCCTGACTGTTTGCCTTGGGCTGCAGGGGAGGAGTAGCCTGTGTCGGGGGCTGTGGTGGAGGGTGGCTGGGAGCCTGTATGGGGGAAAGGCTGCTGGAGTATCTCCGAGGTGCAGAGACCTGGCAAGAGGAGGCCGGGACTGCTCCTTGGTTCGCATGTTGACCAGGAGGAGAAGAACTTCTAGCAGGTGGCTTTGGAGAGACAGAAGGTGGCTGAGCAGCAGCGGCAGGACTCGTGCTCCCCGGCTGCCCGGGGGGCGGGTTGGCTGGCTTGGGCGGCGCCGGGGCCGGCTTCTTAACAGCTGGTAAGAGAAGAGATGACATTTCACCGCTGCACACTGGCCAACTACTCCTTCAATATATCAGTCAGGGGGATAAAAGAACACTGAGCTATATTAGCAATGGTGCATTATTAAATAAAAATGATAGCCATATGAAGCTACCAAAATGCAGGTACACAGGTTTACTAATAAACAGCCTTTAAATGATTTTAATTAAATAGTGTTGATAACATTACTATGAGCATTCATGAAAGAACCCAAAGATGCAATTAGCTTGGCTTAGTGAAATGTAGGAGTATTAAACCCCTGCCTGGAAATAAAGGATAGGAGATACTGGTAAGGTGACTTCAGCAAACATTTTGTCAATCCATTAAGAACTGCAGCTTAGTGGGTTTATAAGAGAATTAAAAACACACCTCGCCTCATTGAGTGGGGGCTGGGACCTGCTGCATTCTGTGGCTGATTAACAGCAAGCTGATTAGAGCTACTCGTTGATTGATTCTGGGCAGTGCCTGCATGTCCACCATTCCTCGGGGGTGGAGGAGTAGCTGAAGACGCAGTGTCCTTAGGTTTTGAGTTACTGAAAAAATAATACAAGAAAGTGATCATAAAATGCCTCACACAGACAAGCTGCACCCATTAAGGTTTACATTAAGGTTTACATTATGAACCATGTTTTACTTTTGAACCTCAAGTCTTTTAGAAAATTTCTGCACTGGCTGATATTTGACAGCAGAACAAACCCTCCCAGAACTTTTCAAAGGGCTCCCACGTAGGCGTCAAGCAGATCTGTGTAAGAGATTATTAATTGCAAAGATTACATCAAGAATTGAAGCATCATTGCACCATCACCACACCTGTTTGGATAAAATAAGCTTAACGAGCATTCAGTCTCCAAGCTGTAGCACCTGCAGTGCATTTGGAGATTCTTTGAATCAAGTCTCCCCATGTGAAGGTTCCAATAAATTAACTATTTCAGTTCCTCCCCTGAATGTACCCATCATCCCAATAGCAGCCTTTTAAAAACATTCTGTGACAGCAAATTCACTGGCAGTTATCTGGGACGTGTAGCTACTAAGGAGCAAGCGTGGGCAATCTGTGAAGCTGTTAGAAAAAAAATACAGCCAGAAAACCCCACAAACAAGCAACTCCCCCCAGCCCCTGAAAGACACGGCCAGCTTCTGCCCCTGCACCCGACGAGGCGGCTGCTGCCCTTGCTGCCTGGCTCCTCGGAGCCGCTGGCAGCCCTCGGAAGCTCCAGAGCCACAGAAGGGGAGCATGGAGAGAGCGGCGGTTCCTCTTCCTCCCGCGCTGGCTGAAGGCTCCCTGCTCCACGCGGTTGAGCCTTCTGCTGCCAGGGAGCTCCTGGGACGTTCGGCTCAGCCTCACCTTGCCCAGGAGGCGACCGCACGTGGGGAGATCGGGTGCCCAGGTGCTGCCGGCAGCGTCCCCTGCTCTGACTCCCTGTGACTGGCCGTCTCCAGCCCCTGCTGTCCCGAGAGCCTCTTGCAGGATTTCACTCACCCCAACACAACTAACACCTTTCAATCACTAGCACCGGTACACCACAGTACCAGCTTCTCTAGATGCTGTTATTATATTTTAATTACTTTAAGGCAGATTTTATGCAGATTTTAAATGCAACTTTTAGATATTACTTTCAAATATTTATTTTAGGCCCTTATACTGTAGAAAGCATCTGTGCAGGAAAAAGTCCACAGGAAGTATCCAAGTAAGGAACTGCACCTCCAGAAAGCCCCAGCTCCCTTAAATAATCATCAGTACTTACGAAATAAAAAGTTTTAATATACACTTTGAACAAGCTTTAGGTAAGCTAGAAAAATTACATCATCCTGCATTTGCTTGAAGTGTTAACATCCCTAATTGATAAGTATTTTCAAAGTCAGAAATGTGGGTCTTTTGTCACGGACTCACCTGCAAAAAAACAATGTCTCCTGACAAAGATATGTGCAGAAGAGTCAGTGCTTTGCAGAACTCCATGGTGACATTTTATGGTGCTAATCTGTGTGGGAGGCTGCTAGGTTTGCCAGCGTGCTTTGCCAGCTCTCAGACCACACAGCTGCTGCAAGCAATGGGTTGCTTTCACCCTACATGCAAATCCACAGCAAGGATCTTGGTACCCAGCTATAATAATACCTGGGATATGACTGCACAACATCTCAAGCAGCAAAACATCCTGAATAGAAGCAGTTGCTAAAGAAATTATTTTTGAAGTGTAATAAACTGACTTCCAGCTTTCTAGAAAGTCTGGTCACCACCAACACCTGCTACAGACAAAGACACAAATTCGGGTAACACACAGAAAACCCAAACAAGCACAACAGGTTTCTAGTACTGCCATTGATAGCTTTTGTTTCAGCAGAAAACTGACAGTCACGTCGCACGGCCACCTCTGGGCTACAACTTGCAGCAGTCACTACGGACAGCAGAAGGGGAGGGGATTTTAGCATATTTCATGATTTTTTTCCAAGTAGTCTCTTATTTTAAAAGATCAATTCCAGAACATATGTTCATTAAGGCTATAAATACAGCCAGAGTTCTCTTCCACACTGTTTTGCCCATACCTGCACATGCTTTACACGTGGCAAGATACAGTCCAATTAGAAGAGGTGCCTTGTGAAGCAGACCCAGTGACGCACCAGTTTGCTGCTGGAGCAGCCTGCTAAGCCGGCGCCAGCAGAAGCCAGAGCTCTTACCTGGCATCCTCGTGGCCCGGGCTCTGGGAGGGTTCTGCTGCGGCGGCAGCGCCCGCGGGGCCGCTGTCGGCCGCGTGCTGCTCGGCGGCGCCGGGC
>JAVCKT010022638.1:17931-36867 GCA_032273925.1 Rhynchotus rufescens
CAGAGTCAGCTCTGTATCCCGTAAGCAGAGAACCTTGCAAGCAGTCATAAAGCACTTCTGAGGCTGGGCGGGCCTGATTTGCTTGCATTAGCTTCCCTCCCATCAGATCTATGGAGCACAGATACTCAATACTATCTTTCATCAATACTCTCATATTCCTTGATCTCTCCAGTTTCGGTTTCAACTTGCACGTGGTCCTCAACTCCAGATACTCCGGAGCCTCGTTCAGCTCAGAACCCCCTTTCTCAGACTTTGCTCAAACATCTCGTTCAAAGCAAACAGACGACGGGCCGCGCAGGCAGTGCTGGGGCTGCACCCTCAGCAGCACCCAGGGCATCTGCAAGGCAAAGAGCTGATACAGCGAGACCCGTGTTGACAGCGAGAGCCTCACGCACAGGTGAAGCCGTCTCGCTCACTCCTTTGCTATCTGATATCTGTCTAGCACAGCAATCTGAACACTCAATTACCCAGCCGCAGTGCAACGTGCACGAGGCAAAGGGACGGGACCGAGCCCGCTCCACAGAACCTGGCCAGTTTTCCTGATAATCCCCTAGTAATCATTCAAGAAACAAGGATCTTAAATTCCTAATTCAGAGTAAAATTTTCATTGCCCAGAAAAGCCAGGAATGAATTAACAAAAGGTCACATGATATCAAGGAAAGAACGAACACGAGTGCAAGAGAAACAAAAATCCTTCCTTTACCCTCTTGGGTATCAGACAGATCCTTAATATTTTATTAGTGTGTTAAAATATGACTGGAGAGCTCCAGAAAAATGCAGCAAAGATGGAATTATGTTTGTCAATGCAAAATTGTTAGGTAGATCAAAATGGCCTTAAGAAATAGGTCTGCATGCAAAAGAATTGAGAAAAAGGAGGAGAATATTGTGCATAGGTGGCACAGGCAAGGAGAAGCATCAGCCAGAGCACAGGTTACTTTACCTTGGTGGGCTTGAATTTCAGGGAGGACCTTTTCTAAGACTGCTAATGCTTTTCTATGGTAATCTGCTTGTGCTTCTAATAACTGAGAACAGAAGCCACATTTTAAAAAACAAAAACAGCATTAGCTTCTGATGAGCATATAATACAAGACTAGAAGGTTTAGTACACAAAATGTAAACTTTGAGGAATAAGTGTCTATGCACATAAATGTTGCGATTAGTGATATTGAAAAAGAATACTCACCATAACAAAGAATTTAGCATATTCCCCCTCTTTGGACACAAAGTTATACATGTCTGCTGCTAGTTGATCCTTTCAAGGAAAAAAAAAAAGGGAGTGTGCAAAACATTAAATTCAATTCAATTTATAACTTGCATGCAAAGAGAGAACCAAGTACATTTATTTTGCTGGCAGCAAGTTTGAGCTATGGATTCAGGCAGCACAAAGCCTGTAATCCCCCCACTCTATATACACATGGTGGTAAGACTCCGAACAGGCTTATGAGCACAGTTAGGAGCAGCTGCAGCTCTTCATGGCAGGGCTGAAGGCTGAAAAGGCAAAGAACACCTATCCATCCAGGTGTCTAACACACACAGTCTCTTTTCTATTACTTGCAGGGAAGGACTGTGCACTGTGAAATTACACTGAGGGTACAGCTTCGAGGCAATACAGTAGAGTTCATTCTGAATGGTTAGCAGCACACTTTTAAGAAATCATTCTTTTTTTTCAAGCATTTTGAACTATTTTTGCTTAACATTGTTTTATAAATTAAAGAAGTTGCCCAATAAAGAGAGCAATCGGGTTGCATGGCAATATATTATGATATAGTAAATCCTTGTATGCAAAGACAAATACTGCTAATAGGTTTGGGGGGCTCAGCACAACTGCAGCAAAACACAGTATTTGACAACTGAGAGTTGTAAATTGTAGGTTGCAAATAATGTAACATGGCCATCTTTGAAAAAGTTTCTCATTAAGTTAAAGCAATTTGGACAAAGTTCAGCTTTAAGACATGCATTTTGTTAACAGTCCCTTAGTTTGCGACTACACTAATGAGACAGCCAGGTGCATAAGCAAGGTTTACAGAGGCAGTCCCACTGTGTTTGCTACAATTGCTACTGAGAGGTGTGTAAAGCACGGGACTTATTTCCTACCTTGCACTGTTCTACTTTATTTCCAGCTTCATCCATCTCTTCCTTGAGAGATTCTATTTTTGAAGGATGCACCTGAAAATTTGTTCCTGAAGTCTTGTGGGCTTGGTTATACCTGTGGAAGAAAGGTTTCAGCTATTCAGTGAAACCTGTTATTTCAGAAGAAGCTGCATTTATGGGTCCCTTCTAAAACTGGTTTCTTTCGATATGAAACAAACCCAACAGTTTCAGAGGTTTTCCCCAGCAGAACTTCACATATGGTTCAAATTGCCATTTAAATTATTTATAATACAAATACTAACAGAGGTACGGCAGCATGTCAGCGGCAAATACCAGAATCAGATCAAACACCATGAGATGCCAACAAGAAGTTATTGTGATTAGGGAAGGAGCATTAAAATTACTTCTTACCTCGCTCTCGCTGAATCCCAGTCCAGCACCAGCTTGGCAAGCTGCTTCCTCTGCTTCTGAATGTTAGGGATCTCTGACTAGAAGCAGAAACGAAGGCTTGTGTTTATTTTTAACCCGTGTTCTGCAATTACTACATTTTGTAGATTTCAGACTCACTTTTCAGCATTAGTGCAAGACTACTTAAAACTGTTGCATTCTTAACACTGAGATAAACCTTTTTGCTTCATTTATATACAAATCCAAACTTGCTCAGCCAGGGCAAGTGACTTACCTCTGTCAGTTGATTCAGTGGATCTAAAATTTCTTTTTCGATCTGTACTTCATGCTGAGAAAGTTCCATTGCCAATTTATTCTCGGCTTCACCACATGTATCTAGCATTTTCCTTTAAAAATCATAGGAAGTTGGTGTTACATGAGTTATGATCAACTGAGGAAGAAAGACTCAAAAAATAATTGTGTCCTGTGACCTCTGCTAGCCATGTGGAACTGTTTTGCATAAAGCAGAGCCTTAATGGCATAAAAGATGCCTTCCTGCTGTCACTGGCAAATTTAGGACAGCTGAGGTCATTAAACCTTTGTCTTAAAAGGATCCTATAACCACTATTTATATTTTTCTGCTAGTATTAAATATTTTTATACTAGTCCTAAGAATGGGAATGTTGGAATTGATTTCAAAGGCCATTCTTCCATCTTGCCAGATGCAGGAAAATTGATCAAGATAATATTTAATTCTCCTCTAAGTCCCTTTAACTTGAAAAAGTCCCTTAATACCACAAAGCTAAGCAGTCACACATGCAGTCTCAGGCTCCAAATTCTTGATCTGACCTTTGTTTTACGTTTGTTCTAAAGATAAACTTCATTTACTTTAGGATTTTTATCTATATATAAAACTCCTGCAACAGCTCCCAAACACACACAGAGGTTTTCAGGACAGTCTACACTGGCTCCACCAGCGCATCCACGAGCAGCAGGAAACACATCTGTGCTGCCAATTCCACATATCCATGTCATTTTAATCCAAGGCCTTTCATGCGAGCTGCAAAGCTGCCCTTCGCCCAGACCCAGGAACTGGGATTATCCTAAAGCCTGAAGCCATCAATAAACCTGCAGAATGCAGTACTCATACTGCATAGTACTCATACTAACATACTAGGAAAAAAGATATTTTCAAAGGATAATTTGAAAATATCCTTTGAAAATGGATAATTTAGGTTCTTTCTGAACAGTGGAAAGAGTCAGAATCCTCCAGAATGTAACTCAGAGCAGGCACAAAACTTGTCCAGAATCACTGAGCAGAAATGTTTGCTTACTTCTTCCTGGAGATTCAAGAAGGAGCCTAGTTTCTTTAGGAGGAAAACTGCCTTTTTGTAGCTCCAATCCTATGGCTGTGCAGACAATACCATGGCAGAGTGCAGCTCCTACTCAAGCCCAACACTTACCCCAGCAGAGTTTCATCACTTAGCTGGACAGATCCTTCCTGCATGTTCTGAGCAAGAGCTGTCAGAGGAAGCTTTTTCTGTGAACAGAAGGAACAGTGCTTATTTTACTTCATGCTACTCAGCATCTCTAGCCTTCCAAATTGCCTCTAAAATTCTCTCTTCTCCATACAGTTTCTATTATGTACATATCCAATTCATTCTCTGGCTTTAAGAAAATGCCATGTCACAAGTTTCAAGCCTATTTAGTGTACCTCTTCAATAGCAGTTCTCAAGAGTCCTGTTCTCAGATACTTTTAAAAAGCACTTTCCTCTCACTTAGTGGTAATGACCATCTCAGAATATAAACTGCTTTTAGTCAAACACAACTAAACAGCTTTCACTTGAAGTTTATGTGGCTTGTCATTCCCCTCTATGCAGAGGTTAATTCTTTGTTCTCACATTTTCTGCAGGACTATTTTCCACTAAAAGGAGAAAGCTTGCGTGTTGGCCATTTCTGGTTTTAACAATTTCTAAAAGCCTTTTCCGTGGTTTTCCTAAAGAAGGACAAGGGTCAGAAATCAATCACACATACAGAAACAGCTGGCTCAATGTAGGCCATCAGTGCACACAGGCAATTCTAAAATAAGAAACCTGATGGAGTTCCAGAGTATCTTCTTTTCTTACTGGTGTTTTACGAAAGCTTATTAGACATGGATGGTGATTGCAGCTAGTGTTTTACCAAACACTAGCCCACGAGATGACTTTACAGAGTTGTATTCTGGATAATACAAGGCACAGCAGCTGATCGGGGTGCAAAAATCAGGCGGGATTCAGACTAGTCTAAGCTGACAAGCCGAAGAGCAGCAGTACTTACATGTCTCTTATCAGCATCTGTGCCATGCTGGCCCTGAAAACACGCGATTAATCGCTTCTGTGAAATATGACAAACAGATCGCACTGTGTCCAGGCGTCTCTCGATCTAGTGGTGGGAGGAGGAAGGGGAGAAAAAGAAAAACAAAAAACAGAAGTTATTTCCTTGGCCTCAGCAGAAAGTCTTCCTTCTGTATCACGTTTAGTCTTGGCTTGCATATTTTTGAAGCTTACAAGGAGTTCAGACCCTTGGCCAAAGTGCCAGGCAGTAAACACATTTGAAAGATTTGAACTGAGTTTGTTCTCAGAAACATGGTTATTCAGCTCGTGATGCCCACAAGACTGTACAACAGGAAAGAAAGAGTAGTCTCCCCTGCTCTGTCACAGCAAGAGCCAGTTTCATACTTGTCACCTGGAATCTGTGATGAACGGACCATGCCAGTATCTAAGATACTAATACATGCAGAAAATGATGAAAAAATCAAATATTATTTCACTGTCATGCCATAAAGTATAAGGCTAAGATAAATGTAACTGGTTCCTTATGTTGGAACCAGTTACAACCTACATATTTCAAATCCACAATAAGGTTTTATTCTCTGGCTATTAAATGAAAGAAGAAAAGTTCCTACACGTGCCAGTATCTTCAAGGAGAAACTAATAGGATTCAGGGGGGATGAGGAAGGAAAAGAGCAGCCAGCAGTGCACAAGCAGGAGTCCGGTTTACCACAATGTAATCGGAACCATGACGCTATATGCGATGGGAATGTGACAGATATGCACTAATAAACTGCTCTTTTAAAGGATGCTAGGTAAGGAACTATTTTCTTTCAGGAAACACACCAAAAGCAAACAACTGAAAGCTCCTGCGCGCACGAGCACTGGGACAACTGCGTACGGCACCACGCTCGCTGTGCACAGCCAAGGAATGCAGTTTATCTGCATTTTGATGACTCACCACGATTAAAAGGAAGCCCTTTGGAATGGCTTATATTAAAAAAAAGAAAAAAGGCAAAAAAAAAACCCCAAAGCCCCCAATCCCCAAATAGTTTTCATCTGTAGAAATAATCCGAACAAGCTCCAGTCCTCAGGACTGCTCCAAAATTGCTTTTAAGTTTTTAGGAGGGCAATAATTCTCCCCAGGTTTTACATCTATAAATACAGATCAGCTCTGACATATAGAAGTGCTTTCAGTGTTGGCTGCACTATCAACGCGCGGCGTTAGTTCCCCTCAGTGCACAGTAACCGGTTTGAAAGTAGGAAGTAAACCATCAGCTGGCTCTTCCAAAGCAGCAAATTGCCATGCTCTAACGAAGGCAGAAATGCTGCCAATTCTCTTCAAATGCCACACCACCAGACAGGAGTGACTTGGTTTTTCCTCCTATTTGGCATTTATGGACACTGCTTGCTGTGACAGAATAGGATTCACCCTTGGTATCCTCCTGAAGCAGCTACAGATGGATGGGTGTAATAAAGTCCTAACAAAGTCAGTTAGCAAAAAACACAGCTAGCAAGAAAAGCAGATGCAGACAGGGAAGTTGTGAAGAGAAAGGTTGTCAGAAGGGTGCCGAGGAAGAGAAGCAGAAGCAGACGGGGAAGTGGGCGAGGAAGAGCGCGGAATCGCTGCTGTCCCACACAGGGACTCAGGTCTGGGACTCAGAGCGAATGCATGACCAGGCTCCCCTATTTCCTGATGTTTTGGGAAAGGGAAGCTCCTCTTCTGGGCTCCCCTATTTCCTGGCGTTTCAGGACATGGAAGCTCCTCTGCTGATAAGCTCCAGATTGCAGAAGCTCCAAAATCCCAACTCAGGGCTGCTGGAGCTTCAGGCAGCACCTCTAAGTCTGCAGTGACACTAGGACAGAAGCAGTGTTGGACTGAACTCTCACCGGGTGCATGAGACACTGCAGAGACAAAACACTTTTGATTGCAATAAAAATTAACCCAAATTCAGCTGCTCAAAAAGCTCAGTAAAAAGCATTATAGTAGACTGAACTGCAGAGAACTGCGCTGGTTTTAGTTTACTGAACACACAGAAACAATCTCAAAAGTCCATTTCAAGAGGTCCTTATGAAGACACAGGAACAAGAAGGTCCTGTTTCACATGCAATGTTGCAGCTGGGTTTCTGCTGTGCTAAGACTAAAGACAAACCAAAACATTCTAAACCATCCCCCGATTTAGGAAAACATTTATTTTTGCAAGGTCATTTAGTTTAGTCGAATGCTGCGGGCAGTTGTTCCTAGGAGCCGCGGGAACGGGCGAAGGCTGGAGCCGGCCTCCAGACGCATCCCGAGCAGGTACGTTCCTGACGGCCTCTTCTTCAGAGCTGCCAGGGCCAAACCCTAGGGTGTGAGTTTGACAGAAGAAACACTTCTCCTAAACTTCGTGATCACAAATTCTACCCCCTCCATCAGCTCAGCCACGACAGGAAAGCACAAAACACATTAATCTCCATTAAGCTACCTTTATATGGAGAAAGGTGACCTAGAGGCCAAACTGTGCATGCCCACAGGATGTCTTCGGGGCACAAAGCATTACACAGCTTTATATTTTATATTATGCACTATAAGCTCCTTCTGGAAGGTGGGTTTAGTGCAGACGCCGCTCCAGTTCTGCTCGGGCTCTTCCCCTTTTGGGCCGCGGCACACCGAGAGATACGTGACATGGGAGATCACGCTTCACAAAACAGAAAAAGCTCCTGCAGTCCCATGTCAAAGCTCAAGCTAAACATAGAAAGGAGGACTGCTGAAAACATGTTTATAAAATGACCAGGACGGAGCTTTGAAGCCATTTAGTTAGATAAGCAGCGCTCTCCCCTCCACGAGCCCCCGAGAGCAAACAAACAAGTGAGTAAATTCTTCCATTTGGGTGTAGCCGGGCTGCTCTGTGCCTGGGAAAGCCTTGCTTGCAAAAATTTTTTGGCAACAAGCAGCAGAGCTTTTGGCTTTCACTTCTTGTTACTATTCTGCAGCTAAGCAAGAAAACATATGGGCCTTTAAAGGCTGTCAAGGTGCTTTAACATCCTTCAGGCCTTTTAACTGCAAGCTTCTCTAAGAAGCTAGCAATCGTATTCCCAGACTGCTCACTATTTGTGTGTCAAAGAAAGCAGCCCATGGACAGAAGGCTAAACTGTTTCAGTGCTGCTCATTCAGCCACTGCTGAAGATTATTTCATGTATTTTTCACTAAATTCAAGTTTTAAGCTGGAACATTCCTTCCTTCTTCACTTCAATCCGATCAGTTGGAAGAATTTATAATAAAAGCAGCTGCCTCTGCTTTTTAACACTCCATGTTAGTGCTAACGGCTCTGAAGTTTACCACGCTAGATCAGTTAATTAAAAGCAAAAAGCTTTATCCTTTACTTTATCACACCATACCAGGAGATTTCAGAAACAGAAGCACTTCAGCTTTTCACTCAAGCTATATTGTAGCTTTTCCTCATGCAGAGAAGTCGGAGCCAAAAATATCTTTGTTTTCACCCCTGTTGATGGCAATTGTTTTCCCCACAATAGGCACTCTGCAAAACTCTGAAGGCTCAAACTTTTTAAAGAACATTAAAAATATACATTAATGGAGTCACAATACCTGCAAGAGATCTTCGCTCAGCACCTCAGTTTTCTCAGCCCTAAAGGGGGATAAAAAAGAGAAGTCAAATGAACATGTTGAAGGTTAAAGATTTCAAGAACGGCCACGGGGAGATTACAATAAACTTAGTAGACGTTTATAATGCAGAGAGTACATGCAACAAAACCGCAGGAGGTGGCGCGGGATGCGCCCGGCGCCGGGAACGCGCGGCCATCCCGGGAAGCGCCGCCGAGGAGCAACACGGGTGGAGGCTGCCCGAGCTCAGCTCCACGCTGCCCGCCAGGTAACGCTGGCGGAGCGCGAGGCAGCAAAGCGGGAGCTGCTGCACGCCCGGGTTCACCCCTGGGCACCTCAGAGCTCCCCGCCGCGCTCCCCACGTCCTCGCTCGGGACCCTCCTGCTACCTCCCCGTGCTCACTGTCCTGCACCGTTCAGACTGATTTAGCACTGCTGTTAATAAAGACTATCCATAACTAATAATATTCCAGGTAAAGGTCTCTCTCAATAGCAGACTACCTGAACGACAACACGAGCCCTTGTTACATGTGCGCTCAAGCCCTTCCAGCCCAGTTTACACACACACTTTGAACTGTTTAATGTTGAACCAGATTTGCTGAGCGCTGGTTCTCATTTCCTGCAGCTCCACTGTCTATCTTTGCCAGATCTACAAGCCAGGCAAGATAAGTTATCTCCCAGCTGCTCTCCTCTACCTGGCTGTTCACTTTTACTGCACACCTACTGCTCTGTGTGCACTTTAGTGCAGCACGATGCAGCAGGTGACTCCCTCTGTCAGGGTCTTACCCAAGGCACTAACTCGATCCCGAGGGCAGTTTAACAGCTCTAGAAGGCTGCTCGCAGGCAAACCTCCCACTTTATTGATGTGCTTCAGCAGCTGAACGCCCCGAACGGCTCCGAAGGCTCCTTTGCTCCTTCCTCCTCAAGGTGACCTCGCCTTCGTGGCACACAGCCCGCCTGGACCACGTGTGAGCCGTGAAGCCTTTAATACAGCAAGGCACAAGACGCCAACCAGAGCAGGAGGAAGGGCCACGAAAGGCTGGATGCCACAGGCCGCACTCATTCCTGCTGACAGGGCCTTGGGGTTCAAACCCCGCTCTCTCCTCGGCCTGTGTTCCCCAGGGGAAGGGACGCTTCTCATCAGCAGCTTCCACGCACTTGGACTTCACCTCCCGCTAAGGACCCGGCTGCCACCTGCGCGGGGCTCTGTAGCTTCCGCGCCTACCCCGGACCTGTCTGCAACTTGGTACTTGAGCAGCTCGCTAGGAGAGGGCTCAACGCACGTAAAAAGGCCTCGTGTGCAGCTGTGTTCAACACACCCTGGGCTCAACACGGGGCTCCTGAGCACAGCTGCCCGGCTGCGCTCCCGCCGGCCGACACCTTTCAGGGCATCTCCTGCAAAACGCGGGTCTCCGGCACCAGCACGTGCAGCCATTCCAAAGTGAGAGCCTCATGCAAACGGCCAACGTTGATATTTAAGGAAAATGAGTGTTTATTTCCAAAAGCAGTAGGGGTTTTTAGCTCTCCCCACACGTGCAGCACACAGCTAGCAGGGCCGTTTGTCAGAGCCCAGCAGCAGAGGACGGCGCCGGCTTCCCCGCACGATGCCGACGGAGCCGGACGGCGCTCCAGGCCTGAGCGCTCCCTGGGAAGAGGCTGGTGCTTGGGAAGCGCGAGGTGGGAAGGTGCCCGGGCAGGACAGCATGGCCCCGCTCCCTGTGAGGGGCCGAGGGCTCTGGCTCCCTCTGCACATCAGCTGCCAGCAGTTTCTGCCTACGTTTAACGCCCGACAGCAGCCTGTGGGACAGCAACCCTCCTGTCGGCTCACTTGAGAATTGACAACTCTGTACATAATGACTGAGCTTTGAAACGGAAAAACTACAATTCCTAAGATCCTGGATAAGTCGCCTTTCCCCTCTCGTGCACAAGAGCATAGGGGCAACTTCTCCGCGGTGCATCAGGGACGCTGATGAGGATTTCAGCCTCGGGGCCGGGGCTGCCGGGCAGAGCGGCGCTGCCCACGCTGCCGCGGCGTGGGAAGGCCCGGCCGCTGCCCGCCCCGGGACGCGGCCGCGCGCGGGGCGAGCAGGTCCCCAGCACGGTGCTGCCCGAGCCCCACGAGCCCCCTGCACAAACAGCCAGGCCGCTCAGCTGTTCACATGCTTTAAATACGGAAGAGCTGCGTGCCTGGCTGCGCGGCGGGCACGGGCGCCCGGGAGGGAAGGGCTGGGGGAAGGCGGCGCGGAGCGCGGCGCCTCGCGGCAGCCCGGTCGCTGCCTGCTCGGGCAGGCACGGCCTGCAGAGCGGCTGCGGCTTGCGAGGCTGAGCGTAGCAGGGCGGTCTAAACACAGAACCAAATCCAGGCCAAGGTTACAGCTACGGCTGCCACCTTAAATGTGGGTGATGATTGTCTTGTCTTCATTTGATTGAGGATGGTTTTGTGCAAACAAACTCCACCAAAACACGTTTTTAAATGGTTTTCCACAAGTGCAGGTCCATCATTCTGCAGCACATGCAGCACAACACAGTGCCCGGCCCTTGCCCGGCCCTCCGCACAGAATGACTGCGACGGGCGCAAAGCCGGCTCCTGTTCAGCGCCATCGGCTCCTGAACTGCTCCGTGCCCCAGGAAGGCTGCCGCAGCGCCGGCGCGGACAAACCCCATTCCAGAGATAATATTTTTATCTTTTGTGGGGACAAAAACACAAGCTCGTGCAAAACAACAGCCACAGGCTGAAGCGGAGCCGAGGGCCCTGAGCGTGATGTCCAGCCCTGCACACCAGCATCACCACAGCTACCACACGAGTGGAAATTTACTGTGGGAGAGCAGCAGGAGTGAGCGCAGCGCCCGGCCGCCCGCAGAGACACGGGCACTCACAGCGAGCACATGAGGCAGTTCCCGTGTCCGAGTGCAAACAGAGGGCTCGAGCCAGGCTGGCTCTGCGGCCCGCCGGTGCCAGGGCCACTTCCCACGCGTGGATGGCACTGCCACGAGCGCCGCCCGCCCGGCCGGGGCAAAGCCGCGGCTCGGGGCTGCGGCCCTCGCTGCTGCCTCCGCTCCCCGAGCCCTGCGCGCGCCCTTGGAGCGCTCGCTGGGAGCCGGCCGCTCCGAGCACCTTCCCAGCACATCCTGCCCGCTTTCCACGGGACAATAGATGGGATCTGTTGCCAGGAAAAATGGAAGAATCAGCAGCTCTGCTCCAAAACAAAGAATCCAGAATTAGAGGAACTTCCCTTCCAAAGCTTTGCTTTTTTAATGTTCACTAAGACAGACTTGATAGAAAACAGAACTTCGACCAGAGGTGTTTCAAGACCACCAGGTTAACTTTCCCAGTTCCAGGACAGGGCTTCCCATAAGTCAATCGTCTTGGTTAGGAGTTGGAATGTGAAATATTTAATCTGCAGCCCCCACCAACCAGCCAACCCCACCTGTGGCTGCCCCGCGGGTGCAGCCAACACCTCCCTCTCCCGCTCGGAGCCAGAGGCCCCAAACCATGGAGGAGGAGGAGGACGAGGCGGCAGCAGCGAAGAGCGTGAGGCCCCACGACAGCCGGGTGCTCTCCACATTCACCTCGCGCTTCCCTGGCTTAATGCAGGTTAAGATCCTCAGCAGGAGCGTGCTGGCCAATCCACAAGTGGAAAAATAAATTCTACAATTGTGGTCTCTCTACGTACATATATTAAAGGTCACTTTTCAAAACCATTTTATTACAAAGGATTTATTTTGCTTCTTTTGGCAGCCTGTGCTAATATTCAGCTTTCTGGATGTAAAAACATACCGTAGGAGTTTGGTTCCACTTGCACCACATTTTGAAGACAAGCCAGAGCAGGCACCTATTTGGCCAAATATATTTCTCACCACAGTAACCAAATCACGTTATACAATTCCAGAAGTAATCCCACTTGAGCTCCACTCCTGTTAAAAGGCAAGATTATCTTTAGTGCAGCTTGTTTTTTTCCAAAGGATCCCAGCACGACCCAAAGTAAATATAAATTCTCTGCAATTTAACATCTCTTAAAGCACTTGTAAATGCTGACAGTTGCCATCTTCCAGGGCTATAGTTTAAACCTGCCACTGACGGAGAAAGAACTGAACTCTGCTTAAAATTACCTGCTATCTGCCTGCATGTTTTGAGTTAGCTATGTGGAATTCTGCACAGCAAGGTTTTAAAGCCGAGCAAACATTCCTAGCTGGTCCATAAACACTTAGAGCATCCATACGTTTTGCAATGTCCGCGGCAGACTCTGTGCACGGGCGATGCTGCGGTGCTGCCGGCGCGGCTGCCAAGCGCTGCTCACGGCACAGGCAAAGCCCACCTCAGCTCGGCGCAAAACAACGGCACAGCGGCAGAACCTGCTCGGGCCTCGCTCCAGGAGGCACGGCCGCAGCCCAGGGCCACACGCTGCATCTCAGAGCTCCAACCTCCTGCTTACAAAACACACATTTACTCTTAGCACTACACAGGAAATGACGGCAAATACATTCAATAAAACTCAGTTTAACAAAAAGTACTGTCTGCACTATCAGGTCTATACAACAAATCCATAAAGATTACATGCCACACGCACAATAAGGAAAACCAAAGTTAAGTCAAAAACTTTTTAAAAGGCTAAATTGCAAACATGGTTTTAAGGCAGACCAAGAATCAAAGCAATTTTGTCTGGACAGAGGCACGTATTTCAGGGAGCAGTCTCTCAGAAGCCTCACTTTTGGATACCAATAATACTGAATGGCAGATACAAATAAGGACTAAGTGCTTCTCGCTGACTAGTCTCCCAGCAAGTCGCTACTCTGCACTTCCACACCACAAACAGTTTTAGCTAGCCAGGCATTGTCTATATTCTTTTCTAATTAAAAAAACAACACCAACAACAAAAAACTAGAATAAACATTAGGCCAATATAAGCCTGCTTTCATTTGAATTGCATTTAGTCCTGAAGGTAGAAACACTTTGGTGAAATGCTGCTGTGGGGGATTAAAATTCCTACTGGTTAAATCCAATTAGGATGAAATCTAGCACTAGTTGTATGCTTTTCCTAAAGCAAAATGCTGTCACAAATTCAGTGGGGAAGGGAAAAAAAGGCGAGACCACCACATTGATACCCAAGAGGGACCTCCTAAACTGATCAAATCAGTCACCTCCCGTCTCCTGCCTTTTCCCCTTTACATCTCACACCATAAATTTCTCACGGGACATGTACTGTATTTAGTTAGCATTACTGTCGAACATGAGCATTATTTTTCATATTTCATTGCCCAATATGTATTTACATGCAAAGGCTTCCTTCCAGGCAATGCCTTTCCCTCCTCCACGCAAGTACCAACCTCTTCTGCCCTGGAAGATGAGGTTTTAGAGCCAGTTGCCCAGAGCCCTGGCGGGAGCTGGCGCCTCCGCTGCCCCTCACGAGCTCTGCCAGGCAGCAGCTCCCGGGGCTGCTCCGGGCCCAACGTGGGCACCAGGAGCGACCCCTTGGCTCAGCCGGCGCCAGCGCCCGGGCCGCCCGCACCGACCAGGGGTGCGGGTAAAGGGAAGGGGGGCCCGGAGCTGCCACAGGAGGGACCCCCCGAGGGTCCTGCAGAGCCGCACGCAGCTTCTCGTCACACAAGGCAAGGCAGGGCCTGGTGCTTCTGCGTCGGGAACGGCCGAGGAGCCTCCGACACGAGCGCCCGGCAGCCTCCAGCTCCGGAGAGCCAGTCCCTCTGCAGTCACCTGCTGTCCCCAGAACTCCTTCACAGGAAAGCAGAGCGAAGAATCATTGTAAAAGGCCCTCAGACACATCCCGAGCGCTCAAGCCAGACGCTATTTCCCGTTTTCCTTTGCTAGGACTTGTGCCTTGTCACTCATTACAAAAGCCTGTAAGCAGCAGTGCTGTCTTCTGCAGAGACAAGATGTTTACGGGGCAGACATGAGTGAACAGGAAAAATATGCAAGACAGGAATGAGCAAAAATAGCTGAACTGCTTCAAACAGCAGGGATTTTTACTTACTCACTTTGGGTTTTGTACTTTGCCAGGACATTTTAGCTCTGTGTTGCTTTGCTCAAGCATGAAAAACTAGAATCCAGAATGAACATTTCACAGATAAGGCTTAATTTAACATATATTTGAGGGAAGTCTACTTTCAAGTTCACATATTCTTAAAAGTGGGAAAAGCCTTTGAACAAAACTGAACCACCATGAAGAAAACATCAAAAAAGCAGAATGATCAAATTGGAACAGAAATTAAAATAGAAAAACCAGTTAAAAGCCCCAAAGCAAGGCAGTGTGATAAGGGAGCTGAGGGACTTTGGGCACAGCCCGCGGCTGGCCCGCACAGGAGGACAGAGCAGGGATTATTCCGTGTCCATTGCTTTACAATAGGTCCTTTGCACCGCTTTTCCGGTCAGGACGCGGCGTTAGGAACTCAGGGCCGATCCCTCAGCCTGGTTTTGGCAACAGGAAAACCAGCCTCCCACCCGAGCTGCCGCCCAGGAACCGGCCCGCGGCCGGGCCTGCCCGGCCCGTCACTGCTGGCCACACTGGCCAGCACATTCTGCTCTGGGGTTGCCTGCACAGGCCCGCACCACTGTGTCCAACACGTACGACTCGGTCATTACCACCCCGACATGTGTTTCACACTATTTTTTACTGCTCAAGCACGAAACTGAAAGTCAGCTCTACCACTGGATTTCTCAGAATGAAACGTGAGCCTCTAACTAAGAACCTGGGACAGGTTTAACCTGCGCTGCACTTCCTGGGCACACACTTGAGGTGCTGCTGCAAAACAAGCGTTGCTTTATTCTAGTGCTCTGCTCATATAAAAAATACCAGCAGATCGGAACACTTAAGCTGAGCATTAAATCAGCTTACGGCATGGCAAACTGGTTAAGTGTTTGAAACAGAAGCAACCGTTCAGCTCATGCACTTGCAATTGAAAACATAGGAAAGAAAAAGGCTGCAATCCTGAAAAATAACTTTAATTGTCCACATTATTTTTCCTATTGATTGCCTGATAACCAGTGTGCTGCTGCCAGGAAAAGGTCGGCATTTGAATAAACTGTTTAACTTTCCAAAGCCCTGCAATAGCCTGAAGTTTCAAAACCGCATGCAAAGCAATTTGTCTTCCAAAGCAAAGTCGACCTTACAACTTAATTCTCCTGTCACTGGCCAAGGTAGTTTTGTGCAGTCTAACCTGCATGAGTTGCCAGGGTTGTGCACGCACGTGCACGCTACAAGTGGCGTGCTCCAACATAAGCATTAACAGAGCTTTCAGCCACCATCTACCTCTCATCTGCAGCTTTCAGCTGTAAAAGTTACCCAGTTTGCTTTTATTACTTTTTATTCCAGAAGTGACACTGCGTTCTTGAGAAATACTCAAAGTAGCCAGAATCTATTTATACAGAAATCTCAGTTGAGCGATTTTTGGTGCAGAAAATTTTGCAAAAGAGAAGGAAAAGAATCCCTCTCATCTAAAATCGATTCAATTCATTTGGAGGCTCATTTTTGCAGTTCCTCCAGCTCAGCGATTCTCTCTGCTGCTGTCACTCCAGGATATTCCTGTCATTTTGCAAGGCAATTAACTTCACAAGAAAACAATCCGTGTCAAGGAAAAGAGGCTCCACCTCAGTTCAGAGGAGAACTCGTGACCTCACCCAGCTGGCCTGCATTTATGAGAGGCGGCTTCCTGTTGAGACAGCAGGACGGTACGCGAGACACTGCTCCTCAAACACATTTATCAGCAATGGAATAAGTACTAAAATTCAAGGCTTTAAAAACCTTGTTGCTAAGGAACGTATTTCAATCAAAATATTTTAATTCAGTCAAGAAAGCAACATTTAAAACATATTTTTTGAAAGTCCTCTGTTTTTCTTCTTGTCTGGACATCGAACAGCGCTAAGCTTGACAATGTTTATAAAGATTAAAAGTAGCCTTTTTTTTTTGAGACCAGTACATAATCAAACACCCAAACAAACCTGCACTGAAAAATGCTATAATGAAGCCACTTATGGTTGAAGTCACTTGCTAGCACCCAGTGCTGTGAGGCTCTTCAGTCCTGCTTACAGGAGGCCAGCCACAGGGCTCCCCTGTGGAATCCCTCTGGATTCAGCCCCCAGGTTTCCCATGGGAACCGTGTCACAGCAAACGCCACAGAGCTGTCAATGCAGGGGAGCAAACCCTGCACAAGGAGCCCTCCACCGCCAACGGGCTCCTCTCATGCTCTTCAAGCACTGATAAAGAGCTGAGCTACTTATGTGAACAAGCTGTAAAATCTTGTTCTGGGGACTGTTCGCAAAATTAGAAAATATTCCCAACATTCCAAGATGCTTTTTATGTACACCTATCCTAAAAGATAAGATCTATTTGGCATTTCATTACTTGCTAAAGCAGTGGCCTCTGCTCTACATAACAGCTCTGATCAGATCCACTAGGCAGTAATGGACTTGAACTCATGCAAGTCCCTATGAAATGGACTGGCTTTCATAAACATGAAGTGTTTAACAAGCAGCTTCTACCTGAGGGGGCAGTGTTAGGATAGAGGTGTTGAGTGTTCTAACAGATTAAGCCATGGCTGTTTAAAGATGTCAGCTCTGAACATAATTTGCTATTAAATGATTTCGTGTAACGAGCCACCCTCAGGTCAGGTGAGAGCTGGGGAACCCACGACCCACACGCCAAGGGGGTCACGCCAGGAAGGGGGGGCTCATGGGGGCAGCGCAGGGAACTCAAGCCTGGCTTTTCTGACACCATGTGCTCCGTGCTAGGTGGATCTAAAGGGCTCTGCACGATCTACCTGCTCCTCCTCTTCCTTTCTGCATCCCAGAGCCACCTCCTGCAGCGGCACTGCGATGCTGAGCTGAGCTCTGCGCTCCCACCACTGGCGCAAGCACAGCTTGCCATTTGGGGCACAGTCATTACCACCGCCCCAGACCCTTCTGGAACAACCACAGAAATATCTGCGCTGAAAAATAACGCTTCGTGCATTTCTACAGATCCTTTTAAGGCCAAATAAATGTGCGGTTTCATTAAGCACGTGCTCCCACCACCCCTGGCTGCGCATTCCTTACCCCTTATTGGACTCATGGGAAAACATCAAGCCCGAGATGATCCAGCAAGCAAAAAAAGAAAAAAAAAGTGCCCGTCGTTTCTGGCGGTATTTAGGCCGTTCCCTGACATGGGGACGCAGCGGCACGCAGGGCTGAGCACACGCAGCGGCGGCGCGGGAGAGCAGCCGCACGGCGCAGCGCGGCGCCAGGGCTGCGAAAGGGGCTGCGAAAGGGGCAGCTCCACGGCAGCTCCGAGGCCCTGCACGCCCAGCTGCCCCCCGGGGCCCTCGGCACCCGAAACGGCCTCCACTGGGCAGCTCAACCCCGGGGCACTCGCACAGTTCCCTGCCCCGTACTCATGTTTCACCTATTTGCAGTAATTCTTCAACTACCCAACAAGAGCAAGCCCTACTACAGGGAAACCTCCTGCCTTGCAAAGCTAGGTAGGGCATCTGGCTTCTGTAACTGGAAATGAAATTTGACATTTAACCTCTAATATGAAGAAAAATCTGGTTTACTTAGCAGGTCCCATAAAATGTATAGCAGAAAGCTAGTATTCCTGAACACCAGAAATGTACACAGAACATTTCAAGTGCATCTTCTACAACTAAAGGGGTGGTGGCAAAATAACTGAAGCTACATGTGTGCAGGGAACAGTCCTTGTTCAGAAAAAAAGCAAATTCAGGAACTCAGCCCCAGGGAACACGAGCAGAAACATGTTTTTCACTTGAGCTCAAAGGGCTTAGTTGAAACCATCAGAGCTGGGGCATTCAGAGAAGGCAGAGAACAGGCCCCAGTTTTGACGTGTCCCGTGGCTCTTGGGGGTGCAGGAAGCCCGTGCTGACAATGAAGGCACTGTAAGGAGCAAAGGAAATCTGGTGCCATGGAGGCACCGAACACAGAAGGCACCTCCAGCTTAGGAAGCTCTCGAGACAGGCAGAGCCGGAGGCTGCGAGAGCCGCCCCGGGAACACGACGGGATGGCTGCTGGAGCCCGCAGTCCTTCCCTAGTTACCTGCTCTTGGGCACTGCGAGCTGAGCAAGATAGATTGAACTTGCTCAGCTCGGACATTCCCGCACTGCCATGTGTTCAAGAATCTTACTGCAAGGGATGAGGCTTTTGAAATGGAGAGCTGAGCAAACATCTCCTCGCTTTCTGCAGACCTGCTGCAGCTCTGTTAGCGCACTGCAAGCACAAGGCTGAACATGGAACGCTTTGCACGGTGCTTTTCTGCAGAGCAAGGCACTTCAAGGAGCTGCGCGCTTCTCACTGTGACCTATGTCTGCAGACAAAAGGCTTTTCTTATAGACAACTCAAGTCTTTAACAAATCCTAAAGATTCTTAACAACTTAGACTTTAAACTAATATGAGATCACCTGGACCCCTGATTATTTGAGATATGCTGTTAATCGCCTTTACAAAACTTAGACAGAAGATCAAAAAGAGCAGATCAGAATATACTGTCTTTCAGTTTCTGACTGTTCCTTGAATCTTCGACTCGGTTTTGGGGTCCCTGTGATCAGAGAC
>JAVCKT010022640.1:0-19865 GCA_032273925.1 Rhynchotus rufescens
GGTTTTCAAAAAAAAAAAAAAAAAAAAAAAAAAAAAAAGAGCTTTGATTCCTGAATTTCCCAATAGGCAGAAAAAGAAGGCTTTGCATTCAGATAGTTCTCAAAGGATTTAGAGGTTTTGGGCACTGGAAAATGTGAACAAATGTCTTTAACCAAATAGTGCTCATTTTCAGAGAAGGATATTTGTAGTTAGCTTTTTGAGACAAGGTCCTTTCCATCTTTAGAAACAGAAGAATATATTGGAAACTCATTCCTCAGCATGTGGTATGTATTCAAAGCACATCAACATGTAAGAATTACATTCCAGTTCTTTCTGTATAGAGGTTTAATCACACCACATTCCTCTAGCAGTAATGAGAGCTGGCTAGTGTTATACCACATTCTTCCCTAGCTTCTGTGATGATATCAGGAAAGCAAGAGAGTCCTGACCCTATTGTTAAGCTTTTGTGAATAAACGGTATTGTCCATTAAAACAACAACAAAAAGTATACTTAAAATTCTGTATTTCTTCCTATTAGTCTTTCTGTACAATTTTCAATAGCCTATCCTGGTGTAATTTAGAAACACCACCACTAAAGATCCTAGCATTAAAAATAATCAGGAAAGAATTACACTACTATTTTCTTTTTCTCTATAATGTATTCCCATTGTGTTTGCAACTGCTAAGGCCAAATGAACTAGGTAGAACTAGAAATAGTTCTACCACCTAACAGTCCAGTTCGGAGAAGAAAAATATTAAAGCATCACCTAGGTAGGCCCATTAGGAGTTATTGGGTCCAATTCGATGTGCAGAAAAATAAAATTGAAATCTTTACACAAGTCTCTGATCCCATTCTTATCCTATTTAAGTTATCCTGTGAAAAAAATATCTATATGAAGTGATGACCATTTACACTATCAGTGTTCTCTGTCCCTTTCCTATTTTGTCTGATTAACTAATTCACTTTCAAAGCATTCCTGTTTACCTCTTTGCATGCAAAACCTCATTAGAAAGAGATTTGGTGTGTTTCCTGCCATCACACTGTGTTCCACACTACCATGTTCTCCCTGTCCCAAGGCCATTTCCATGACAAACAGCAAGGGTCTTCAAAGCAAGGACTCTCTCTTGTCATGTTAATGTGGTGCTGAATACCAAGTAGGTCATACCTGAGCTGATATCCCAATACACTACCCAGTAATATCTAGTCAGTAATATTAAACTTAACAACATCAAACCCAGATTCCAACATTTTATGAAAACTGGAATCTGGACAAACTATTTCTCAAAAGTCAATGGCCACAGCTGTGCCACTTCCTTTAAATATAGGCAAAATGCTTACTGTGATGAAATACTCAGTAAGAGATCAGTTTGCTTTGCTGTCTGAAAGATAACGAAACAAAAGGTGCCTTGAATTTTGCTGGCCTTATTCAGCTTGCAGAATCTTCTTCTGCCTCACTAATTTCCACAGATCACAACTCCTCGATGCCACCTAGAATGCAGCTCTCCTGCCACCTCACCCAGCTCCAAACTACATCCATCAACATCCAACCTACATCCATCAACATCCTTGACTGCACATGGCACCATTCTCCCTGTTTGTTTCTTTGGCACAGTTTTTTTTCTTGTAATCTTTCTTTAATCCGTTCATAAGTTCTTATTATAGCATGGGTACTTCCTAAATTCATGCAGATCCAGTCACATTTTTGGCTTGTACCTACATAATTTCTGTCCTCTGTGAGGTTCTTTTGTTATTGCCCCTGCAGCTACTCTGTACAAAAGCATCAAACTCACCTACTGAAGTAACAGAAGTGCTTCTACATTTCAGGGAGGAAAAGACAGTTTCATTTTGTACAACATTCCTTATTTTTTCTTTTGGTGAGTATGAAAATCGCTAGGCTGGAGCATTGTTTCAGATGCTGAGAATTATGGAGGAGTGAATAACTACATTAAGGTATTCAGATGCAAATACCTGGTTTAGGTCTGACATTACAACTGAGAGACAGAGAGTTAACCCAGTAATGGGAGCACCTATCCAAGTTAAATGATGAAGAAACATGTCTAGACAGACTCTAGTTCTCACTTAGACTCCCTTTGGCATGCGGAGACAGTGTTTATGCAAGAGGTCAAGATTCAATCCATTTCTAAGCTAGAGAGCATGATGAAGCTTTTCAGGAGAAGAAACTAGGAAGGAAATCTCCACCCATGTGCCGGCTCCTGAAAAAGGGGACAGAAGCTTGGAGCAGCAGACACCGTAGCCCTCTGAGACAGGATGTGTCTTGGGGAAATGATGTGTCTCTGAAGGGAAATGACTGCAGCTGTGGCTACAGAAAAAAGGGGAAAAAAATGCATGAGCTCCTATATCACAGGATTTTCCAGTGGTTAGTCACTAAGATAACTTCTAAGTCCATCCATCCAGAACAGATTAGTAACTGATGCACAGATATTCCATGCACTTTAGCCATCTTTTTTCCTCAACATGTCCTGCAGAGCAGCACCATCCTGATATGATTTGAGAAGAGGCAAATATTAAAGGGCAGATAGGCATCCATGCAGAATAAGGAGATATACTGCATTTTGTGGCATTGCTAGCTGGAGGCTAAAATTCACTTTCTGAAAGAGGTAAATCTATCATTCATATAAAATGAGAAATCGTGCCCTGACATTTGAACAAAAGAGGGGAAATCAAATGTATTTTATTTTTCACACCTGTGTTCCAACTCCAGTCCCGTTCCCCAGCTGAGTCAGCGCTGTTTGCTGCTGTTGGATATATAGTGCCCCGTAAGTTACAAATTACAAGTTTTGCATAGCGTTTTTAACAGTCTAGCAGAATAGGAAGAGCCTAATTTCAGGTGCTAAGTGTTACTGAACACTACTAAGATGCCCTCAATTGCGTGTTCCACCATGTAACTACTCCCTAGGCCTTTCTTGGGTTGCACTGTGCACGAAGCAACTGTAGAATCTGATCCTTAGAAGATTTATCTGATGAATACAAACAAGTCCATAAAAAAATAAGTTCTTGGAGAAAGACAGTTGGAAATGGTCCCCTCTGAGTGACGTATCAACAATTTACTACCGCACTGCAACATCTGTCTTCAGATATTGTCTGATTCAAATTGACACCGTGTGTGTTTGTCCCAGTAGTATTCAGCTTAGACAAATGAAGTGTTATCAGAAAGACTGTCAGGCCAAACAGTTATCTAAAAGAGTTGACATATAGAGCTGCTTTCAACCAAGCCACATTATTAAGCTACTAAGGAAATAGCAGCTCTTCTCCAATCTTTCCTATCCCCTGTTGCCCAGCATCAATTTGAAATAATAAATCTGTTGTCTGCAAAAGATGAGCTGTGAGATCTGTTGTATTCTAGGTCTCTTCAAGTCTTCATTCCACTGATGCTGAGAGCAGGGTGCCACCAACACTGATGCCAAAACCTGACTCAGTCCTGCTGCTATGAATTCACCCCTTAGACACTGTTTATCAACAGTGATGCATTGGAAGGTAGCTGCCATATTAAATCAATCTCCTGGTCTGCCTAGTTAGCATCCTGCTTGGGCTGCAGCCAGTATTTAATGCTTTGGAAGAAGTAAAAAATGTTCTGTGATGCACCTTCCATCTCTGCAGCCAAGTAAAGCAGAGATGCCTTCCTGAATCCCAAAGAATTCCACAACATTATCTGATAAGCCTTAATACTTTGACATAATTAACTTGTTCTCATTGGTCTTCGTTACTTAGCTAGATATTCAGGGATTAAAACCTCATGTTTCTGGCTTTGCAGAATTCCCTAAGTGTCAAGGGTTAAGATGAGGTTTTTAAAGGGGGCAATTTATCTCATACCAATCCATTGTGGCGACTGTGTGGGGGCTACTGGAGGCAAATACTGACATGGACATGCAATGAGGTTGGTGACAGACTCCTCTATGTAACTTTGGCCAAGAAAGCACCTCGGAGCAGAGTAAACCATTTAAACAAAAGAGCTCTCACCTTGTAATTCTGTTTTGCTGTTGGTTCAAGCACATAGAAGCTTTTCACCTGTCTCATTAAAGTGTCTTCTAGAGATTTCAGCTCAAAGGATGAGATTAATTCCAGAAGAATTATCAAATTGTAATGATATTATGTACAGGTCCTTGGCTCTGCAGGGCTCAAAGACAAAATTAGATAACAAAGCCTTAACCCCCACAAGGATGCAGAGTAAGTATATGTAAAATGTGCACACAGCTTTGTGAATTACTAAAAAGAAACAAGACTTAGCAGCTTCTGAAGCACTGAGGTTTATCCTCTCCTCTGTTTCATGTTAACAAATTTGTAGACAATTATAAATGTTACATAAAAAAACTCTATAAATAATTTTACTGCATGATTCCTTTTAATAAACACAATCCTCAGTCCCCCTCCACTAATTCTTCTTGAACTGCAGCAATATCAACCACATGCCAAATTTGTACTAACTTCTTTTATGCTTTCCTTTAACAGGATCCCCCAGAGGTCCACCATGAAAGTGATTTAAAACAATTTAAGATAGTTATCTCTAAAAACAGTTTCATCCTAAAAATGTTCAAGTTGCGAGTCAGATGAAAATGGCACAGATAATTAAGTAGGTTAGTAGGGCTGATAAAATGCCAGAATAACTTAAAGCAAAATCTGTCACCATGTATATCTGGAATCATTCTTTTATTCTACTCTAGAAATCCTTTAAAAATGTAACAGAAGGCCCCCTCCTTTTTTTTTTCTTTCTCTTTTTTTTTCCTTGAGGGGCAATTGGTCTGATTATTTAGTACATGCAGTAAAAACATAAGGTCTTACTCCTGTAATCAGATGGAACCAGCCTGCAAGCAGATGCAAACAGCCTTTATATTCATGTGCATTCAATTCACAGACTGCAGTTTTGATTTTTGAGCAAATGCCATATCTAATTTGTTCTGCAAAGTGCATTGCACAGTTTGGTTGCTACAAATATACCAAGTATTTGGAGTATACTGCTGGAATGACATTATGTTCTGATTTGAGTCTAGTCCACTGCTGGTTAGCTATGAGGAAGCAAGCATTCCATTTAGCCAAAATATTTTGTCATGTTTATTCATGATTTTTTTTCTGTTGCTTTGTAACTATGGCATATTAAATTCTGTTAACCACTACAAATGCACTGTGTAATACAGCAGATCAAATTTTGCAGCAACTTAGAAATACTTGTGTAGGTCTTTGTTTATATTGAAAAAATAGTTCAGAGGTAGCCTGGACAAAAACTGGTTGCAGAAATGGTCTGGGTCTAGTATCTTTTGTAACTTGCTGGATTAGCTGTTATTAAAATGTTACTTATTAAAAAAGGTAGATCCTCATTGTTACTCTTTCTCAAAGCTCTCCTTTTTATTTTCTGACTTAAATTGTCTTAAACATTTGGTACCATTCCTCCTCTCATTACTGTTCTGCTTTTCTAATCCATGTCTGGCCACAATCTGCAGGTGTTGATACGCACTTAAGCAATAGCTGCAGTTTTTGGGAAATATATAGATTTCCCCCTTCCCCATGCTGTAGAAAAAAAAACTCCTTTTTTTTTTTTTTTTTAATGAAACATGAATGTCCATCCCACCTCCACTTTTCCCTTGCATTTCTATATTGGTAACGTTCTCTCTATTATAAACTATATGAACTGCAACACTTCTTTTTTTCCAGCCATTAAGGGAAAGAAAATGACATATGGAGAAAATTCAAGTCCCTCCTCATTCTTTAAGAGTCTATCCAGAAAATCAGAATGCTGAGCTCTGTCCAAGTGTCATTTCCTGCTAGGAATTAGGAAGGGGAGTTGAGGGTGGGAAGAGAGATGCATATGTAACATTAAATTGCTGCTTCTGATTAAGAGGCACATTCTGCAAATGATTTCATGGCATTGCTTTGAACAGAACTGAATGTCTACAGCCCAAATATGTGTAGCAATCCACTGATGAAAGAGCTATTTTTGCATCTGTTTCATAGAGTGGGTAAAACTGAAGCAACGTAAATGATGGAAATGTGCTTTGGAGATTATTCAAGATTTTCTGATAGCTCCATCCCTCCACTCTTGCACAGGCACACAAAGCAGTTACATACTCCTGCTATTACAGCTATTCTACCACTGTGATCTTGTACACAATCCAACCTGTTACAGAGAGCACAAGGCCGCCTTCTACCATCATTACAAGAAATAATCCCACTTTCAAAATCTGATCCTATGATTTTCATTCCACATGGCAACGCAAACTGAAATATAAAGTAGGACACTTTCTCCATATACTTTTGTTGAGCTCTATTGTTGAGCTTGGGGGTACAGCCCAGCCCCAGGTCCCAGTGAAGCCAACACCAGTGCTTTTGCCATTAGCAAATTAGGCAACTGACCTCCCTTCCAGCTGTTAGATTTCTACATCACTTCTGGATTTGGTCCACTGTGTTATTTAATTGATCAGCACAGCATTTTAATGTGGTTACACAAGTTCAGCTTAATAAGAATTAACAGGGTTTCTCTCTACCCTGTCTTAATTTTTTTTTCTTTTCTTCATTCTTTTAAATCTCAGCTTTACTTCCCTCCCTCTAATAAGGCTCCCTAGGGCAGAGGGTGAAGTGCAGCCTGGAAACAGGCTACGACTCTTCCACGAAATCTCCGGGCTTCTGTGGAAGAGCAGCCGTTTCCTGGAGCACTGCGAGACAGACAGGGCTCTGCAGTCAGTAACAGGACTGGAAGCTGGCGACCCTTAGTCCATAGGGAGGGATACAAGACTCACGACAAATTCTTAGCCACCTACGTGCTGAGTGCTATAGCTCAAAGAGGAAGGATGTTTTCCAAACACAAGCAACAGCTTTACACACTTGCAACATGGAATGCTCTTTGGAATGTATTTGGCTGGAGCTTGCACTAGGGCTTACACACTTGCCAGTTAAGTGCAGTAGAAGGGCTTGCCAAGCCTCTCAGGCTTCCCCTCTGAAAAAATATTGCTCTGAATATAAAGCAATTTAAAAAAATTGCCTTAACAAGGATGAGAGGTAACGTTCCTGAGCTAATACTATACTCAGCAAAAGGATGATGTTGACCAGAGGTCCTAAGCATTAACTACAGAAATGGAGATCAGGATTCCCAGGTTCCAGGCTACATCTATCAGCTACTCCCCAGGCATTTATCAATGACTTTCTTGCATCTCTATTTCCTTCACTGCAAGAGGGAGGCAGAAACAGAAGAGATCTGTGTAAATTCCTTCTCTTGTAAAGTTAGAGCTATTCCTTTTCAATGGCACACTATTGTTTAGTTCTGTGTAATTTAAAATCACTCTAAGGAGTAGCAGGAAACAACTTATTCCATAAACTAACTCCTGGAGCAAGCACAAAGAAACTTCTGTTATTTTGACCACATTAGCTCTAGCCATTTCTCAGTTTAAAAAGTTCTTTTAGTAGAAAAAGGATGAAGATGCTATTGAACAACTCCACAAAGCCTCCGTTCTCCTCTCAGAAGCTAACACTCTGGAAGCATCAGGTACAGGCTGCAACAGGGTCAGCACTTCCTAGATCAGAATTTCAGAGGTGGTTGCCATCACCTTACACTGAAAATCTACCATCACTCCACAGTTAAAATAGCATTAATAACAATCACATTCGAAGCTGGTTGAAGTCAGCAGGGGTCTGTTGTTATCGTTCTCAGCACAGAGGAGTCTGCAGAGCAGCTTATAAGGCATTTTTATCAGCTCTTATCCTTAATTAAGCATTTACTGGATAAAGAAGTCTAATTCTTAAGCAGAATCAAGAACTAGGAGTGATAATTCCCCCCTCTCCTTCTGTTTCCACCATTTTTAAGACAGAGATTAGCTAATACAAGTGACTGTGATCCTAACCTCAGAAATAGTTTGCATTTTCTTAGAATAAGGGAGTGACTCACCCCAGTCACTTATTCATAATCACTGCAGATCACTGCTCGTGGAAACACATGCTGCCAAGAACAGGACTCACTGGTGGATAGGCTGAATAAGTTTTTCTTGGATAAAAACAAAGTCTTGGTCCCCAGAAAGTTAATTATTAAGCCACTGATCTGTCAGGCATCTAGGGAAGAAATTACAGTGTTCTATTAACTCCAGGTATTAGAAAGTTCTGAAACAAGCAGTTTGGGAAAGCAGAGCTAGTACTATCCAGTGAGCTTCCTGCATTCTCATCTTTTTGGGGTACTGAGAAGATTAAATGAAGTGAAACAAATCCGCACTCTAGACAATTAAAATGAGTAAAGATATGTTTAAAGTAATAATACTTTAAGATAACCATTTTAAAAAATTGCATCTTACAATAAATATTTGTGTTAGATACTAAGGAATTAGTACATAGTTGCTCCCTGTAACTACAGGAGATGCCACAGTAGATTTTCATGATATAAGAAGATCTATCATCATACCTGAATGCCTCTATACCGGATGAAACTCCTCATCTTCTTCAAGACATGACAGTTAGGTTGCCTGTAGCACCCTCTATTGGAAGATGCAGTATTTTATAGAGTTCAAAAACAAGAGTTAGACAATAGACTATACAAGTTCTTGTGCTGTCATCTGCCTAAACCCATCCAGAGTGCATGCAGTGCATGCATTAGGGGGAAAAGCTGACTTAACAGTTACTTGCATATAGTTCCAACCCACTTAGTTCATCACCATGTCTCTGCCTGTGGCTTTCCTACAGCTGGTTGGTACCACCTGCAATTTCACTCATCACTGCAAGAGGGAGACAGACTAGGAACATGAAACAGCCCTGCTCTAGCCTCACCCCTTAGATCAGAGTTAACCCCCAGACACCATTTAACTCCTCAGTCAAGAGAGGCAATAGGATTAATACCCACTGACCAGATTGTCTTTGAAGAACTTGAAAATAAAGCTTATTACTTGTGGCAGCTTCATTTGGGACTAAATAAGCAGCATTAAAAGCTGATGCTATAAACATCAGGAAGAATCAACACGAACAAGTATGGAGCACTTTGAAGTTACAAAACAGCATTTTGCAACAGGTAAAATTCCTGACCTTGTGTTGATCTTACCTGTTATGTTTCTTTCTGGTGATGCCTAAACTAGACAGGGGAACTCACAAATAGGCTTACAGACAGCCCAGTAGAATTACGCTTATGCTGGATTTATTCTCTTATCCAATATTGTCACACAAGTGGTTGGGCTGCAATAGATTTTAAAGGACTTCATTTTTTTTTTTCCTTTCGATAGGAAAGATTTGTTTAAGAGCATTTCCTACATTAACTGAACATACTGATATAAATGTAGACACTCATCTTCCTCCAGACCATTGCTGTGGTACTACCTTACCTAGTGGCAAGTCTTTTACCTATCAGAAAGACACATGAATTCAGCTATGAACAGATATACAAGTGTATGCAAAATACCTGCAGAGGCACAGAATTGCCCCTTTTCTTGCAGTAATCCTACTTCGATACGTGTTCACCAACTTGAGACGTTAGTCTCTTAATTTAGAGCTGCACTCACACAACAATACATTTTCACCAAAAGTTTTTCCTGAGAGCAATCAACAAGAGTTCAAATTGATGTATTGATACCACTTTATTGAACTTCAACCATAAAACCCCTTTAAAAGCCTACTCAGTCTGTTCATTACTGTAATAGGTCATGTAGAGTGTAATACATTACAGAGAAGTTACACAGAGCAGTGGCTCATGCTTTGAGAGAACACTGTATTATCCCTTTGCATTCTTATCCCTGAGAGGGACAGTAAGAGTCAGAAAAAACAGTGAGTATTTACAAGTATACATCAGAAAGAATGAAGTTTACAGTTTGAAATTCACATCCTATGTACAGTTTTGAACTGTTCAAGTATGTTTCAGTTGGACAAAGTGCTACAGGCCACAAAAATCAATAAAAAGAGAAGAGATATTAAGACATACAGAAATGGCAACCATTTGGTACCAAGCAACTTGTCAGCAGTTGCAGTGTGTGCAAGATTTAGAAGTTGAAAGTGTCTGGAGTATTGCCATGAATCTGGAAAGTGTAGCTGGCAGTAGTAGATTCTGGTACAACATTTTGGTCTTCCTCCTCCTAGAAAGAAGCATGAGTGTGAAAGTAGTTTAGCCAAGTAATCAATCAAGCCAGAATACAAAATAAGAACTAGAATAAATGATCACCAGCTGCAACTTACTTCTGCTGAGAAGTATTTCTCAATCAGGGTTGATGAGGCTTTGTACACTTGTTCATTCTCATGCGATTGAAGAGCTTCAATTTTGTCTAGACCTCCACATTCTTCAATCATGAGACAGAGTTTTTCAGTCTCATTAATTTTCTCTGCAGCCTGCAAGAGAAACAAGAGACTTGGGCTGCTTTGCATCAGCACTAACCAGTGGAAAACCATTAGCAACAACCCAGACTATAATGGAATATGTTGCACCTACGTACCAAGAAGATATTGGAAATAGCATCCAGAATAACCAGCACAGTTTTGCTGTCTTTAGCTGAGAGGAGGTTCAGCAGAGGTTCAACAACACCAGCCTGAACAAGATATATGATCTGGTCAATTGTTCCACCGCTTGTGTAGTTAGTCACAGCCCACACGGCTTCCTTTTGAGATTTGAAATCCCCCTGTGAAGGCAAAAGTAGGGTATTTGAACACAGATAGTAACAGTAATAGCAAAATTCAGCATAAGATACAGAGCTTGTGTTTACCTTCCGCAGAATACCAATGAGATAAGGAACAAGCCCGTGATCTACAACTCGCTGAATTTGGTCCTGACGTCCAGCAGTGATATTGGACATGGTCCAAGCTGCTTCTTTTTGAATGTTGTTCTTGTGATGAGAAAGGAGACTTGGAAAGACACTTAATGCTCCTGAATCAATTACAATTTGAGTCTGGTCATCAGTACCAGTGACAATGTTTCCTATGGCTCTTAATGAAGGAGTCTGAAAGACATGAAAATTCAGAGAATAGCGTAATCTAAACCATATTTGCACAAACACAGCTCTGCCTGCACTCCTCCTGCTCTAGCATTCCTAGTAACAGCATGATATGTTTTCCACTAACAGGTTTAATGCCAGGAGATGAGCATTACCTGTACAAACACATGAAGAATGTAAATCTAAGGACAATTTGTGAACATCTATCACTTATGGAGCTTAAGAAACCAAGTTACCTAAACATAAGTGTACTTTTCCTTATACAGTAATTACGTATATACCTATACCTTGCACAGGCCCCAGTTCCAAATACTATCTCTAGAATTTGGATTTCCAGCAGCACCATAGAGTTAAAGTTTAATTTACAAATGCTTACTATTGTGCTGGCCTCTGCATTAAACCATTGATTATGCTAAGAAGTCTGATAGTCATCAAGAGTAACAGCCTATGCCTTTATCAGGGGCAACTATCTTCAAGAAAAAGACTTGAGCTTCTATTTATACAAAAACCTGGAGTGATCATCCAATTTATGTGGAACCACCACTGAGTTATAAGGACCCTGGTCTAACAGGAGTTTATTACTTGAACCATAACAACCATCTGGATGCTTGCTTACCACAATAGGTAGTTCATTGCATCCTAGAAGTTTCACAAGCTGTGGTACCAGTCCCGTTTTCACCACAACTTCTATCCTGTCATTGGAACCATCTGTTAAGTAGGACAGCGCCCAGCACGTGTCTGCTAACACCTCATGATCATCATGATGCAGGAGTCGAACAAGAGCTGGAAGAATCTGCTCAATAGCTTCTATGGGTGGTGCAGGGTTCTTATTACGACACAGGTTTGAGAGGGTCCAGGTAACATTGCGTAAATATCCAGACTGCAAGAATTTAAGTAAACAGTTAGCAATCGTTTAACACTTTGAATAAAGTCATAAACAGTAATAACTGAGCATATTACACACTCACAGCCAGAGAAGAGAGATCAGGAACAGCTAGTAGGGACAGCAATGGCTCAATTGCACCAAACTTAATAACCAGGTCTCTGTAGATAGAGCCATCCCCTGAAAAAAAATAGACCAAAACACACTAGAAAAAAATGCTTGAAGGATGTACACAGACTCATTTCATATTAAGTGATGAAAACCACTATTGTTGAAGAAAGGATAGATAAGCAGAAGCCAATAGAAGAACAAAGAGACTACTGCCATGGTTACTTGTCATATGACAAGCAGACATCTCTCTAACCAGACTAGTGAGCTTCATTCACATTGGAGAAAGATCACTATATATTTCTAAACAGTTTAAGAATATGTAGTAATCCTTGGTTGCATCTCTACAGGATAATGCTGAAGAAGTTTCAGAACATTCTTTACTGAATTTATACCAACACTTTCATCCCAGTAAACAGCTATTCCTTCTAAACTAGATATACAGTTTAGGAACCATCTACTTTCCCTCCCTTTTCTAAGAGAATGGCTGAGCTAAACTCAATTCTTAAATCACAAGGTTCATTTAAATATGAGAAGATCCTTTTGTTGTAGCATGGCTGTATAGCTCTTAAAACAGAACTGACATACTGATAAGAAATCTATGTATTAGAAATCCACAGGCTCTCAGGTATTGCAAAAAGTTAAATCAGAAGCCACATGAGGACATGAGTCCATAGCATACTCAGCATTAGAGGGCATGTTTATTCTTGCAAGACATTAAGGCAGGAGTTCCCAAAGAGCTCAGCACACAACATATGACAGGTAAATAAGTCATGTCCTCTCATTTCAGTCAAGAGGATAGGTGTGAAGTGTGGCATAGACAGACATACCTGCAATGTTTCCCAAAGCCCACACAGCCTGTTCACTGATGTGAGCATGAGGAGAGGCCAGCAGAGAAATAAAGGCTGGAATGGCCCCGCCATCTACAACAGCCTTGGTTTGCTCTGAGGTGCCAGAAGCAATGTTGGTAAGTGCCCAGGCAGATTCAAACTGAATAGGACTGCAGTCTGCTCTCCCCAGGAAAGAGACAAACTTTGGAATCAAGCCAGCTCGAATTATGTTGTCTATGGGGGGCTGCTTCTCTCTTGAGAGGAGTCTCCTACAGAGAGGCACAAACAGGAGGTATTACTTCCACCTGCAGAGATCTGCACAACAGATTCTGTCAAGTCAGTCTAGAAACATTCATTTAAAAAAGTTAAAGACATTCCGTTCAGAAGACAAAGCAACAAGGCATGAAAGGAAAATTCAGTCAAACTGCAGGCAGGCTCACCACTAGCATGTAAAGCTAGTTAAGATTGCTGCTGGCATGTCTTTACTTTGAGACATTCTGCCCAGCCTCTGAAATGAAGTAAAGTCATGGTACATTTGAACTGCTAAGAGGTTTCTCAGCATTAAGCAGGATAACAGCTGCCACAAGCAATACTACAGCAATATATAGGCTTTCTAGAGTGTAATTTGACATATTTCTAAGTCCACTTATTTGACTGTTCACTGAATTCCGAGGCAGATTACTGCACTCAAATACACATAGGTGTGGATACAGTTTAGAATATAAGGTTTTTTAAAAAACAGCTTAATGCCACCTGAAATCAATTACTACTTCCTAGTGAATTGTTCAGGCTCCTTGAATATCCATGGTTTTGATAAAATGTGCATGTGACCAAATTAAGTTTACCAAAATGCTATGTTTGAGGCCAATTCATGCATTTGTTAAAACATAGTTTGATAAGGAAAGGGGTATCTGCTGCCATAGGTAGCAACTTCAATTAACTATTCTTTTTATCTTACTCAGTTATTGATCTGCACAAGTGAATCGGTTACCTTTAAACTCCTTACCTGGCAGCTTGAGTAGCCTGAAGTTGAAGCTCTGTGTTATTACTATTAACTCCTTTGACTATTTCTTCAACAGACCAGTGTGTTGAAACCTGTACAAGAAATAAATATATTTCTAGGGAGAGACATACATCCTTATAACCATAGAGGCTCTCTCTAACATTCACATAGTATGGTCATTCAACAAAGCAAGCAACTTTCCCTGCATTAAAAATACTTTCAGTAGATTAAGTACTCCACACCACTAACGCAGCAGGCTTAAACACAGCTGCCTAAAGTACCTTAAGAGGTTTTACCTGCAAAGGAAGCAGTATTGCAAACATAAACCACTTGAGGAAGGGCTCTACAGTTTGGGTCACTAGAATTGGGTACCTACTTGATTATTCTTGTTTTCCTGAAGGGGGGAAGTAGCATCATCTGGCAAAGTGCTAACATTTCTTCTTTTAAGCATCTGGTCATCCTTCTTTGCTTTTCTCAGCTCTACATTGACTTCAATACGCCGCCTCCTCATTTCCTAAAGGACGTGCATTCATTAGCTAATGGCATTTACAAGTACAAAGCATGTTTAAAGAGACAATGTGCTCTCCATAGCATTTATTCCATCAAAATACTCACTGTGGTGTCCTTTCCCTTGTTCTTGAACCTGTTCAAGCGAGCTGCTGCGTTGGCATTCTCATTAGTAGACATCTTGTTATTAGTCAGGCTTCAAGTGAGGCAGATAAAGAAAATAGCCTGAAAATAGAGCACCCCCAGAGTTTACTCCACGAGAGTTGAGGTTTAAATACTAGTATAACATTGCTAAGTTCTTAAGTGACACTTATCTATCCAAAGACAGACAGCAATATCATAGCAGTTGTCTCTTGAAAAGCCAAGAACTGCCACAGCAGCAGAGATAAAAGCACCTCACATATCTTTTTAAGACAATTCCATCCATAACCACTATCAGAGTCACTGGTTCCGGTAACAGGAGAGACCTTCCCCACAGATCCACTTTAAGGATTTTTTTTTTTTTTTTTTTAAATCACCTCAAGCCCCTACCACACAGACACACGAGCCCCCCTTCCCACCCGTCCGCACCGAGAAGGCCCCCTCGCAACAGCAGCGCTAGGGACAAGACCAGCCCGGCCGCAGCTACCGGAGAGCGGCCGCGCTTCAGCCGCTGCCCGCCCCGGGACACACAACCCGCTCGGCCCCAGCAGAAGGGGGCACCGGGCCGCCCTAGTGCCGCCCGGCCCCGGCCCCGCGCCAGCCCGGCCGGCTCCGCACCCGCTCCGCTCCGCTCCGCAGCCCGGCTCCGCGCACGCTGCCACTAGCGCAGGCCGCTCCGGGCGGGATTTAAATTTCCCGCGCCCTCGCGCTGCCATTGGCCAGTTCGAGCCATAGCAACGCTCCGATTGGCCAGTTTGAAATCCGCCTCTTCTCGCGATGAAGAGGAATCACTCACCATCGGGCTCCCGGAAGGGCGGGTTGGGCGTCACGTGCTCCGGGAGCAGCCCCGCCCTAACACTACAACTCCCGGCATTCAACGAGGCACGGCTAGCGTCAAAGTCCAGGCCTCGGGGCCCGAGGGAGGTGGCGCGAGGCACGATGGGATTTGTAGTTTCCTCGGGCCTGAGGGAGGCAGGGAGATGGCTGCTGGGGTCTGCCCATGGCTATGGGGCAGAGCGGGGAAAAGCATCCTCGAAACGCTCCGTCTGAGCAGTTAGCAGCAGTAATACAACCACTCCTCACATGCACCCCAAGTATTAACGTTCTTAACATTGGCTCATTTTGTGGGACTGCCCCTGCCGTCTTTTACTGCAGCCAAGTTTGAGCTATTACAAAGAATGGATTACTAAATCCAAATATCCCATTTGGAGGTGCCATTCAAGCCTTAAAACCTAGGGAGAGGGGGAAGATCCTGCCAGCAATTTTAGCCATAATGTACAGCTCCAGAAAAGGAAGTATCAGAAATGTGTACTGATGCAACTTCTGTTCATTACAATTTCTTATACTGATCTGCAGATTAATACAGTTGTTAATAAACACATGTGCACAGATGGAATTATTATAAGCAATTGTTACTGTTTTGACCTTCATAAAACCATCACAAAAACCCATTTAAGCAAGAGTAAGGAAGTTGAGAGAGAAGAAAGCAAATCATTCACATATGAAGGTGCTGAAAAGGAGTAGTAGAAGTAGTAGAAAGGAGCAGCTCAAAAGAGACTCTAGGATAAAAGCACCTCATATGCAGAAGGATCGACCATGTGGTGTGAAGGGAGCCAGCTCGCTGGGCAGCCTGAGCTGGACAAAGGAGCCCGAAGCCTCTGTGAGGGCCCAGAGCAACGGAAGCCTGTGGTTTGGAAACCTGAGGGAGCCCTGAACCAGATACTGGAGAGGGTGAGGTGAACATGCCGTGGAGTGGGATGGAGGCTACCATCACTCCAGGGGGCTGTCATAAAAGCAGGAGGCTGGAGGAAGGCCGGGCTGCTGAACGAGCTACCGTGATGTCTCCAGACAAGCTGGGGTGAAATGCCCTGCAGTGACTAAGCTAGGGCAGATGCAGGCACCACAGTGTGCAGACGAGAGGGAAGAAGCAGCCACGAGGGAAAGAAAACCTGTGGGAGGAGAAAGCTGGTGGCGCACAGAGCTAACGCCTGAGACAGGCTGGAACAAGCAGGAAAGGCTTGAGGCTGCAGTGCCAAGCTTAATGCCAATGAAGAGGAGGCCCCCTTTTCTTCAGAACGAAAGTGGGTCACGGGGCGGCAATGGCGGACGGGGAGCTCGTGAGGCGCGGGCGCCGCTAACGGCCGTCGCGAGGGACCGCCTGAGGCGTCCGTGAGGGAGCGCGACCCCGCGAACCCGCCCCGCCAGCCTCGCGGTGACGCCAGGGGGCGGGGTCAAAAAGGGGGCGGTCCCACGGGACACGTGGGCGGGGCTCCCCGCCACGAGTGGGCGCGACGTGAACGGTGGGTTTGTGGGCGGGGCCAGAGCGCAGCGGGCGGGGCGGTTAGAGCGCGCCGCTCGCGGCTCCTGTTGGGTGACCCAGTGGCCTAATGGATAAGGCATCAGCCTCCGGAGCTGGGGATTGTGGGTTCGAGTCCCATCTGGGTCGGGCCGCGACACGTTTTGTGGCGAATTTACAGGCGAAAAGATTAAAAAAAACACAATACCCGACACGGAGGTTTCCGGGGTGGCAGCACCGCACGCCGGGAACGCTTTTAGCCGCGGCCAAACCCCAGAGCGGCGGCGCCTCAGGCTCCTGGCACGAGATGGCGCCGCCCTCGCCTCACGCGTGGGTCTCGTGGTGCCCTCCCCAACATGAGAGGCGAGGGAAACGATTTTGGGGCTCTTCTGGTGTCCTCCCCAATGAGAGAAGCGAGGGAAACGATTTTGGGGCTCTTCTGGTGATTGCATCACCAGCGCTTCTTCCTTCACAATAAAATACAAAGAAAGACGAGCATAAAGCAATTGATAAATGCGACAGTCGCATTAACCCGGAGTTACCACATGTTAAAACTTCCATATGTTTTGCATCCTGGCCTGCTGTCTGTATCCTCTTGCTGCTTGGAACAAAGACACTTAAAAAATTTCATTAAATGGCCTAATAAATAGAGCATTTCCATAGGCTTTCCATGTTATTCCTTGTGCTTTACAGGCATGCACGAGTTTACCAACTTTCACGGCATCCCCCCCCGGGCTGGCGAGGCAAAATGGTGCAATAGAAATGCCGTCTAGTAATAAGGTCACCCGTTTCAGCTGGGAAAATAAGAATAAGCCTGCTTAATTCAGTGAGCCCAAAGGGGGCTGCCTTGATGTGCAAAAACTTGCAGCGCTCTGCTTGTTAGCAAAGGCAGATTTAACGCTGGAGCTGTACTGGGATCAGCAGGGCTTTCCCTTGGATGGGATAATAACTATTGTATTTTTTTCAGGCTGAAAAGGAAAACTGGAAAAGGTTCTTTAAAGCAGATGTTAACAGATAGAAAAGGGCTACCCAGCAATATTAGGCTATACATCAACGCGTGCACGTGCTCACAGGTGCTGCCGTGCGCACGACGCACGCTCTGCCGTCCACGCACCACTCTTCAGCATAGATCCCTGCATCCAGAAGTACAGCTGCTCTGTTTGATTTTCCCTGGAAAATACAATAGGAAATGGATTTTCTCCTTCCCCTCCTCCAATAAAAACCCTTCTGCTGCTGGTCCCCGTGCAGAGCAGGGCTCGGGGCTGCTCCACGCCGGGTCCCGGCGGCTGCGGGCGTTCCTGGAGGCAGCGGGACCGCGCGCCTTGGTCCGGCTCCAGTGGGTTGTCCGGAGAGTGATTCCCGTTTCCCCTAAGGCTGCCTCTCATTAGCATGAATCGGGGTAAGGGCATAAAAGGCTCCAGTTCATTTTTAGGCTGGAAAAAAAAAAAAGAAAAAAATAAAAAGACCTTTTACTTCAGCATGACAACCAAAGTGTTTTGGCTCCTCTGCTTTCTCATTAGATCCTCTTCCAGCTCAGTGGCCGGTAAGTTTATTAATGTTAAATGCGGGGCTGGGGCATATTTGCTTTTGGTATCAAGGGAGGCTGAACTCATTACTCCAAATTCTTGCCCTCGAAGCCTGGCTTCGCTGTGGTCTTTGCTGTGAGAGGTGGCAGCAGCCACACAAGGGCTCCAGAACAGAATGTTTCAGAACCTTAATGGGACATAAATTGTAAGACTGGATTTGTGAGGGTTTGAGAGAAGAAAAAGCACCTGCCCCAAGCAGGCGGGTCGCAGCTGCCCCGGATCCTGCTCGCCACAGCCATCAAGTGAGATGCGACCTGTCTGTGCACACGGGGTTTTTGTATGGAACTTTTCCCTTTTAGTCTCCTTCCTGTCACCTGTAGGCTCTGGATTTCTCATAGGTTTCTGCATGCTGCCACCTGCGCTGCAGGCTCTACCGTCCCACCGACTATAGGGACATAAAGGACATAGTCCATAGGGAAGAAAGAAGAGGTCCTGGAGCCACTCATGGTGTGGTTATATTTCGGCTGCAAGAGCTAGATAGGAATAGACTGAGATAAGAGGATGAGTTTCAAGGTCCTGAGCAGATTGGGTAGAGACAATTAACAATTTCTCGTTAAAATCCATGACTGAGAAAGCATGGAAGCAAAAACTGAAAGTACATTTATAAAAGCAAGTCCTAAACACCTGTTCAGAGTTCACAGCTTTGTGTTGAAACATCTCCAAACCCCTCCTTGCCTCTTGCTTTCTCTAGCTTGGACTTCCTCCACCCCTTTCTTCATGGACATTCTTTTGACTTTACTTGTGTCCAGCCCGAGTATCAGGGAATCTTTCCCATGACAGCAGCTGGTGAGAGCGCAGGGGGAGAAATGGCAAGGTCAGCAGTTGAGAGTCAGTTATGGGAGATAAACCAGAACGTTGTTCATCTGGGTATGTCAAATCTGTCTTTTCACATAAAGGAGTCAGGATCAGCCTCCTACACTGTGCTAACCACAAAGAGTGAACACCCAGACAGCGGCTGTGTGTGGGTGAACTGTTTTAAAATAGTCTGTGCTGGCTAACTGAAGTCATGACAATAAAGAGCTCCAAGGGGAGGATGAACTGCAAGAGGAAATTTCTTTCTTCCCAGGCTAAGTGGAAAGTCATTTTGTTTTGTGGGCTTCAAATGATTGAGGTGAAGGTAAACAAAGCTCCAGCCTTTCCATTTTTCACTAGATTTTCTGTCCCATCCTGTCTTTATCAAGTCTTTATCCTATCTACTTACTAAAACAAAACCAGCCTTCCGTAACCGCTACTGAGCAGCAATAGCCTAGTTACCAGAGTGTGTCATCTTGGACTCCCATAAAACTGTAGTGCAAAAATCAGAGATCCAAAATTCCAGATAAAAATCTTTACAGTAGTTTTCCAAGCCCATAGCCACTGGAAAGTCCAGATGACACTGTCAATAAGGCATCCCGTGGATGGGAAAACCAAATATTTCTCTTGTTCTGGTCTTTTAAACAAGCATCCCAAATGGCAATATGAACCTTGTTTCCTCACATGTTCCCTGGAGATCCAAGCTTTTGAGAAAAGCATTTGTTTATAAATTGTGTTTTTAATTTGCAAGAATAATAAAGTAAGAATGCAAATCTCTTGCATTTTGCTCACAGCTGCATTCCCTGCACTGGACAGGCCGTGTCTGAATACAGAGAGCTGAAGAGCT
>JAVCKT010022640.1:19965-30521 GCA_032273925.1 Rhynchotus rufescens
GTTTTGATCACAGCTGCATTCCCTGCACTGGACAGGCCATGTCTGAATACAGAGCGCTGAAAAGCTCTATTTCATTCTGCTGAGCTTTTTGTCAGTCATACTGTCATACCTCACTTAGGAGGTAGAGCCTCAGATCTGCCAAGCACATCCCATTTGGTCAAACATGAAATAAAAATAAATATATTTTATATATAATGTATATATAATGTATATATAATGTATATATAATACATATATTTATATATACACACTTATTTTTAATATATATTTTAAATATATATGTTTTTATTATTTTTATATAGGATTCCTGCCCTATCCTGGAAAGCCCATTCAGGCTTTCGGCAAAGATGCCTACAACTCAGCGGGCTCCGTGCCCGGCCAGGTCAAACTCCCAGCCTGGGGCACCGGCAGCGCCGCAGAGAACCGCACTGCACAGCGGCCCCTGTCCCCCACGAACACGCAACGGCCAAAACCTGCCGAAATCCTCCCTCCCTCGTCAGACAAGAAGAAACGGACCAAGCCCTCCCTAGAGAACAACATGGGGCTGAGGAAGCACCTCAGTCTCTATGGGGTGGGCTCGACTCTGGGGGACCCTACGGAGGGGCCCCCTCTTACCTCCCTGGCCTTCAACCACGCGAGCAGAAAGCCCGCGGACCGGCGGCTGGCGGAGGCTGCTAACAGCGTCTCAGCCCTTTTCCATCACGCAGCATCCCCCTACCAAAAGGGCAGATCCTTAGCAGGGATACAGCCTTTCCCGGAGCCTGGAGCAGCCAAGACAGACGACCCGGCCACGCTGCATCGCTTCAACCGCCCCGGTGTGATAAGCCCCTATAAGTCCATCGATGCCTTCAAGGTGGCCAAGCCCTCCTGGGTCACCAACCGCCAGTCACCCCACGTGCTCCATCACTTCGGTGGGCTGAGGAAAGGTAACAGCTCTGTCGGGAGCCCCATGGGCCTTCCCAAGGCTGGGGGCTCGGGGGGTGAGGCGGCCCAGGCCGTTGTCCCTCAGCCCGGTGTCCTCCTTGCAGAGGCCCGCGAGGAGGAGGCCTGTGCGAGCGCGTGCGGCCAGGAGCGGGACGAAGCGGAGGCCTATTGCGCCAGCGAGTTCGGTAAGCGGCTCCCCCGCGGGGGGCACCGCGTGGGGCAGCGGCCACCTCCACCCACCTACCACTGACGCTTCACTCCTGCTTTTAAGGAACTGTATCATTAAACATGGTCAAGGGACCCATCTCTATACATAGACTAAGACAAACAGAACCAAACCTTGCGTTACCCTTTCCCTACCTTAGTCTAGTACTGCTCTTTCTTCCCTCTATTCTCTACTCCTACGGGACAATCTGCAAGACAGTATTTCAGTTAATGAGTGATAGAACTGGTAAACCAGCTGTTTCAGATATTCTAAGGATAAACATGATAGCTGTTATTACTTACCTCTTAATATTTAGAATGACTGGTTGGTTTTGAGGCTACAATTTCAAACAAACTCAAGTGGTGGCCCGGACAGCTTTTTGTACTGATCCTTTCTGTACTGATCCTTTCTGTAGCAAGGCTTCCTGAAGGTCCTCCACACTTAATGGCTTTAGTCCTGCAGTTGGCGTGACTGAAGATGGTAGAAAACAGCCTGGCATTTTTACACAGAATGCTTAAGAATTGTCTGACTGAAGAAAACTTTCTTACAATTATGAAGCTGTGAAATAGATATCAACTTTTTCTCACAGTATTTTAGGAGATAAGCAAAATACATGCCTAGTGGTAACAGATGTTTCCATTTGCGGAGTATAAACACACTGAGACATCTGTTTTCTCTAAGCAGAGTCAGGAAGTGCTTTCTACAAATGTAATATTCCTTATTTTTCCTCACCCTCAAACATTCCTGTCAAATGTAGGCTTTGTATCAACCTGACCTTTATGTTTTTCAGCCTTTAACAAATAGCTGTCTTATCCATCTCTTAACTGAAGATGACAGGTATGTTTTCCTTACATGACCCAGACTAAAAAAACCACCAGTCTGAGCAAACAGTTCAGCTGAAGATTCATTGCAATGATCCAAGACAGCATTTCATTTCTCTACATTTGCAGTAAGATTAAAGAACAAAGCAAAAAATTAAAAATTAAGATACCCCAGGGGAGCCTACACCTTCCCTGCTTAGAAAGTATTTCAGGTTTGAAAGAAAAGGCACTTGTCACATGAAGCAACAAGGGCCCTGAATAGACCGTGTTCTACTGTCAGTCACTTAATGCTCTGCGCCCTACGGCTGCGTCTGGCAAGTGCCGAGTTAACCAGAGGCACAAGAAACCTGCAGTCTTACCTGTGTAACAGGTAAGAAGTAATGGTTCTTTTTGCCTAAAACTGGCATTATATCTGCTTTACTGAACAACTCTCAGTAGCTGATTTTGAAACATTTTATAACCTTTATACATATATACATATATCAGACCTTTAGCACTATAGTAACTCAGCCAATGCTAATGTGATGACCTCCTCAAATGTGATAATTTGAAGCAATCTCTACTTTCAGGAATGGCCATTACTGGGTCAAATAAATTTGTGCTGACATTTACTTAACATGATTTTCAATGAAAGTTCTCATATATATACACACCTTGAATTGTCACCAACATACAAAACCTGACTTTTTTTTTTTTTTCTTTTCTCTTTTTCTTCCTTAAAACAGCAGTGAATGGAATTGTTTATAACATGGAAAGCCTGGGGCATGGAGTCCACTTGATTACTCTTTTGGTAAACAGAGATGGATTATACAAGATGAGTCGCCTGTATATTACTCCCGATGGTTTCTTCTTCCGGGTTCACATTCTAGTTGTGGATACTTTAAACTGCAGTAAACCATGCCCAGACTTTAAACTTGGTAAACAAACCCAGCTCAATCCACTCCACTACTCCTGCGTGCAGTGCCAGTTTTAGTTTGCACTAACTTAACAGTCTCATCTTAGGGTCCCGTGATATTTTCAAAAGAAATTGCATTTACTGTTAAAGTGGATTTTTCCCCCCGCCCCCTCTAAATTTGCAAGACAGGCCTGAGTGCACAGCAAAAGCATGGAAGGCTAGTCCTTGTTTTATCCAGTTTCAGAATGAGTACACACATCTTCATGATTGCTAAAGAAGAATTTAAGCGGCAGCTGCTCTTAAGCAGCTTTTAATTTAACACCACGTCTTTGGAAGTGGTGTAGTTTTCTGGGTATCAAATGTTATCAAATAGCAACTTTTCACCAAAAGCTTCCAGTTGCAGTATAACACATTAAATCATTATTTTAGTGCAAGTATATGCACTAAAGTGCATATGCACTAAAGTGCAAGCCCCGAGATCCCATTAAAGTCCAGAGTGCCACGTGCTGAGTTATCTGCACCGGGTGCAAGGTGCAGCTCCGTGCCCGTGCTCCTCAGTCCATCGCGGCGAACAAAGCGCGGGAGCTGCAGGGAATCCATCCGTGCCTCCTCCGGAGCTCGCGTGTGTTTTGCAGGCAGCAGGTACCTCGTGATGGGCCGCGTCTACCACAAGAGACGGGAGCTGCCGGCGCGGCTGCTGCGCTTGCTGCGAGGACGCCTGCGCCCGGGGGACGGGCTGCTCCGGAGCAGCAGCAGCTACGTGAAAAGGTTCAACAGGAAGAGGAATCACAGCGTGCAGGGGGCTCACGCTAAGTGTGGATAAGGCAGCTGTGACCTCCTTTGGCACCCAAACACCAGGAGAACCTGGTTTAGCAACAAGTAGTTCCACTTACGCTTGGCACTGGTGGTGACGCTTGTTTTCGTGCTTTGGCAGTTACTAACTGGACATTCCAAGTAGGTGCCTCCTTATATATTGAGAAATTCAGCACAACGTACAGAGAACCTTAACTCATCATGAATCTTCTCTAGCTGTTTTCAGAACTGCAGGCTACTACTGCCTCCTGCACTCTAATGTCTTCCTAATAAGCTGTAACAAAGTGAAATTCTGGAGACACCGTTCTAGGTACAGAAGAACAAGCTGAAATCTGAAAGCCTAAATATTGGAAAGTGTTAGATAATACACTGCTTTATCTGCACAGAACACCAACTGCATTTTCACACAACTCTGCTTAAAGCACTCTATGCATTTCATTCAAAATAATTATTCCTGTTGTTTTTGATTTCCTCAAACATGTCAATGGTTCTGATGCAGCTTACACCATTTTTTCAGATGGAGCTCAATTTTCACATAAGGTACACAAAATAGCTATGCAATTATTCAAGCATATGAATTCACTAACCAAAAGCAAATCAAATAGCTACATAACACAAGTGCCCAATTAGGCTCACAAGTAATTGCATAAACTGATGCCAAGGAATGCAAAATAAGCATGCAATTACGTGGACCTTTTGTATGCCTGGTTACACTGTTAGTGCCTTAAAGTTCAGTTTAGAACTGTGTACAGAATGTAATTTTCCTGTGATAATTGTAACCAATTTGTACTTGCACATCAATAAAGTTGCTTTTAAGATACAATCTTTAAGTTTTGGTACCCTTAATGTGACGGGAATGCAAGAGTCCCCCTGCAAAGGGATTGTACTATTTATTCCAAGAGACAGATCATTGCCTTTAAAAGAAGCTAATGAAGCATTAACTGGTTTGGGGGGGTTCACTTCCTGAGTTCTATAAGATACAAAAGAAAATCTGATCAAACATCTACACCTTTGAAGAGTCAGCTACTATTTTAATACACAGAAAATGCTGCAGAAAAATAACTGCTTAATATTGCTAGGGAGGAAAAGCAGTAGAGGAGGAGGAGGAGGCAGGGTTACCTACGTACCTCTTTTTGATCCTCCCTCAGGAGAGTTAATGGCCTAACCCATCACAACTGAAACAGCAAAGACTGACAGTCACCAGGTCTGCACCGCGCTCTCTCATTTAGCTACCCGGTCAGACACAAGCTTGAAGAAACACACAGACCATTTCCCCCTTTTAGTGATCCTGCCTTCTCCTTCTTCCATGCATGGTAACTGTTCAAAGCACATTATTACAACAGCTTAATAAACCTTTGTGCTTCGGAGTCCACCTGGAATACAGCTAAAAACTACTTTTTTTTAAAAAAAACCTTTTTCCAGACCTGCAGCATGTTAATGCCCTAAATCAAGTGGATTTCTCTTCCACAGTCTTGCACTGCACTGATAAGGAAGCCCACAGTACTAACCGAACTGAAAAACAATTCATGTAAATGCTATAAGATACCTAAACATTACCATAAATGATTTTTTTTTTCCTCAGCATAAAAAATATAAATATTCCACACAACCAATAAACAGAAGTACTCAGAAATATTAATATTATCTTGCTGGCTTTCCAGTTTTACTTGAGGCTTTTGGGTAGAGTCTCTTTTTAACAACATGAAATCCCTATTGTTGTATAAAAGATACCAAGAAAAATGCTTAAAATTTGTCTGACGAGACAAATCAGAGAGAACCCAAAACTGGTTTAGCTCACAGCATCAAAAGTCATGTTACAATGTATCCCCATTTTGAAAGAACACAGCAATAATTCATAAAACATGAACAGAAAGATAACAACACAGCAGGTCACATATCTTAAAAACTCACCATGCTTTCATGGAGAGAGGTATTAATCACTTTTACAATACTGATTTTTTTTTTTTTTTTTTTTGGTACTGCCTCTTAAAACTGTATGACACCATCACTTAAAAAGCTTAAAAAAAGTCCCTATATACTATACTATATGGCAATTGAAAACACTAAAGAGGATTCTTTACAAGATGAAATTTTATGTGTGGGTAGGTGATTTCCTCAATAAACTGAAACTGATTCACAGGCAATTACGCATAATCTGGCAATGCCAAGATGTTAACATTACCAAATGTTTCATTAGAAACACCACCAAATCGATGTCAAACACATTACTTTATTTGTCTAAGGTTGATGTGTCCTATAAGGTACAAAAAAAGTACTCTTCAGTTTGCCACAATTTGTTAAAAACATAGCAATCTATTGCCTACAGGTAGGAAACTTTTAAATAACGTCATATGTATTTAAATAGTACAGAAATATTGTGAAGTTGTGATACGCAGGATATGTTGAAATGCTGTTAGAATTTCAGATTTTTTCCTTTTTGCATTAAAAAGAAATCACAATGCATACAATATGCAGCATTTTTTTAAGTTAAAGGACAACATAACCTAAATGCAACTAACTAATTTTAAGAAGCATAAATGGATTATTGTTTTCACAACAAACAATGTTTAGTTTTCACATAAAGGTTAAATGACAACATCTGTATGTACAAAAAATGGGGTTTATTAGGTAAAATTATCCCAGAACCAGTACACCTGAGCCTGTAAGTGTAAGAAAATGTGGTCAGTAGCAATGTCTTTTTAAGAAATTAACAGGAAAGGTTCTTGCATAGCAAGGTGCGAGTTTAAACCCAAAAGGAGCTTATCTATAAACCAGGTAAATCCTAGATAACTGTAAAACAAAAGCCAATTGTGAATTAGTGCAAAAGCTAGTCCAATGGTTGAAGAGCTGCATAAACCACGGCGATTAACTGCAGACAGTTAGTAGGAGTCTTTCATATATGCAGTGTGACAGCGACACGTCAGAAAGAAAAGCAAAAACCTGCAAATTGCATCATCCGCTGACTTCAATTTACCCTTCATGCTAGCACTCCTCATACAGGAAATAATGAGGCCATCCAGAACAGCTTTCAGAGATAAAATTATACTTGGTACTTTACATTCCTGGAGTACTTTGCAAAATATCACCTAATTCAACAGCAGGCAATGACATTTCGCAGAATACTTGCTACCATGTTATCTGTTGCAGTAATTTTGGCACCACTGTGGAAATTCTATCAACAATAGCTGCTTAAGTAGTAAATACTACCTGTGGAGTAAAACAAAGTCAGATCTCCCTGGCCAGGTCCCTCCCTTCTTACTTACATTATCTATAATTCTCAACAGATCCCCCCAAGGGTTACAAACATATTAGCGCACACTCAAAGACACCTACATGTGTGGGGAGAACAATTATCTCCATTTATTTTGTTTCATATACATCCATATTCTGAATTTTAATACAAAAGAAAAAAAAATTAGAATCTGACAAATGTTTACAAACAAGATACCTTCAAATAGATTTTACTCATCTCAGTCTGGTGCAGAGTAAATGACAAATTGTACTGTTATATTCAAGGCAACAGAGTCTGTAGTCCGTGACCACTTAGCCCAACTTTTATGCAAGCTTAATTGTTTTTATCTACCATGAATGATAAACTCATTGTTGATTCCCAGTTCTCTGTGTGTGTGCACATGTGTACATAGCAGCTCCTTTCATAGAAAGAAAAGGCATCTAGAGGTCTTCTTGTACTTTTACCTACAGGAATCATGTTAAGATACAGAATGAATTACATGTAACCGGGACTGGATTTTATAAGAAAAAATAATTAGCTGACAAATGAGGGCAGCAATAAAAAAGCGTCTTTTTTGCAACAATAAATAAATACAGTCAAAGTTTTCTGTGTGGACTTTAAACCAGCTTCTTCACTGAAGAACAGACGTGGCATTTCCATGGAGTTAAACTTGACCCCATTTACTGTATCTTTTTTTCTTGTTCTCTCTCCTTCAAAAAAACAAAGTTTTCCTGCTTCTGCCACAATAGTACAACAATTTGATCTTGACAAGAAAGTGGTGCTGCTGATTTTTATTTCTTTGTCCTTTGGACAAAATAAGCCAAGAATATAATTTGACTGTTGTGACCAATAAAAACGCAGTTTACATCAAGTCTTGTCAGGATAACCTGACTAAAAACATCTGGCTTCTTAATTAAAAATTTTCAGACAACCAGATCCTTGCTCGTGTGTTAGGTTAACACGCTGAACTCTAAGAAGCTGTAGACTGCAGTTTGTTGTTATGGGACCTGCAGAATACAGAAGAAAGTGAAGAATTAAGCACCCTTCATTTCTGAGAACACAACTGCTGCAAGGTGTTGCCAGGGGGAAATCACTAGGAGGGAACTAATGCCAGGCTGCTTCTGTTGTTTTAAAATAACCATCTCAATTTTCTGCACATTTCCACCTACAACATACAAAAATTTCACTACCTATAAAATGCAGTGCGTCCCTGGAATATACAGAAATGCCTGAAATCAGTTTTATTCTCAAGTTTACACAGTAGTAGTCTATTTAGAGGAAGGCATAAAGAAAATTTATGAGTGTGAATATTTATAAGTCGTAGTTAGCTTAAATTTATTCAAGAAGTCTTTGGATTAACTTAATATAAAAAACTGAACAGGCATGTTAAAAATCACATTTTTGCTAATCAGAGTTCAGCAAAACTCCTCTTTGACATTCACAGTTTTATTAGTGACTGAAAATAAAACAATAAAATACACTGTTTCCAAGATTAATTTTTCATTTTTTCCATACAGTATTCCAAGGAATGGGACAATTTTGTTAATACATTTATATTTACCAGCACAACTGCTGATAAAAATCCAAAAAACCCCACACAACCAACCCCCCAACATTTACTGCTCAAACGATCTGGATTTTTAGGGCAGTTTAATATCATCAAATTGTACAATAAAAGAAAGGGACCCCAACATCCAGTTCTGATTCCAGTTAAAAAGTTCAGACTAAAGATATCACAATCTGCAAGAAAAGAAAGAACATGGACGGTAAAAATGAAAAACAACAACAAATAAAATGCAGCAATGAAATTAGTGTGCAAGCAGTGAATGCTGGATAACCAGCTAAAGCAAGATGACATAAACATGAGGGCTACCTGAGCAATCACTACTAAAGTCTTAAATTAGAAAGAAAAATGCCAGATTAATTAGTTTGCTCTCACCTCGCTTTTTATCAATCCTACTCTCACTGTACTTAGAATACCAGACAGCTCCCACAACTATGGATATAAAGTGAAGTCTCCCATTTACTTAATTACAATGGATCAATGGATTTAATCCTGCATTAATCTCGACTAGCAGTTTGCTTTGACTATTACAGCCAGAAACTAAAGGCAGTTTTAGTTCTATACAGAACCAGAAAGCAGCAGATTGAAGCCTCTAGCAGAGGTACATGTTCTCTTTGAGGGATGTGTATTTTAGAGAGATTCTCTATGTCAATCTTTGTACTAAAAATAGCACTAAAAATGTACTTTTTTAAAATACAAATTGTGTTCAACTTTTCACATCTTACTGTAAAGCCTACTTCATCTTTCTGTTTCACATATAGCGAGTTATAGAAAAGCAGCTTTCAAGTATATGAAAAGGCAGTAAAATCTATAATACAATCATTTGTTCCTGGTTTATAAGCTTCATGAAAAGTCTGCCTTTTTCTGGTATCTAAAAAGGATTTCTGTACAACAGAGATCATCAAAACTGTGAACAACACAGCGTTATTTTGATCAGAAATAAGAACTATTTTGTTTAGCCTTGACGTAGCAACGACTTAAAACATCACTCAATTTTTCTTCAGTTATGATACTGTCCAAATCCATACCTTAACCACTCATTTTAAGCAAAAGTTATAGATGAAACTCAATAAAATAATGATACTTAAATGTGAATGAAAACAATATGGCTGGATAGCATAGAAGAGATTGGGGAGGGTGATGGAGGGAGATGCTCAGACAGGTGCATGCAGAAGCAGATACCTGTATTAATGCAAGCCAGGCTTACAAAACCATACGACATTTTAGGGACAACAGAACAGGTGTGACAAGGAACATCTCTGCTTACCTGCTTGCCTTAAATCCTTTAAGTTTCTGTACAAAGAATGATTCAAGAACTTCTGCGCATTGGTAGAAAGGAGAGTCACTTGGATTGTAGTAGCGACAGTTATCAAAAATTTTGGTCATATCTGCCACAAACTCCGTGACTTTTTTGTAGTAACGTTTCAGTATTCTTTCCTCCATGGTGGCAAGGTCTTCAAAGAAACCAAGAATTATTAAAGTGAGACATTTTCCCGTTCAGATTCAGGAGCTGACGTTATGAGAATACCGGGTAAGCTGGACGCATTTGCTGGCGTACGCGTAACGCTAACCGGGTGGCATGAGCAAACCTCCCTCGAAGAGGCACTAAGAGGATCTATTCATCCTTAACTAACATATAAATAGCAAAAGTGGCTTTGAAAAACCTGAGTTCTTGTAGGAACCTATTTATCATTTACATAGAAATTAAGGTTAAAAAAAGATAATCTTGATTATGTTACTTGCACTTCGCTTTCCTTACAGCTGTCTGATAGCTAACAGCTATACATACATACATGATTTTTATTCTGTTTAATCCTTCTCATTACTTTTTATTTTCATCTATGACTTGTTTTGAATAAATTATCAGTTTCCATGGGGATATACACATTACCACATGGCACAGAGAGATTTCAAGTGCAGGATCATGCAAAATGTCAATGTTCCCATTCTTACTGACTAGACAGATTAAGAAAATAGGACCAGCAAATTAAGCAGTACTGGCCCTATTGTCATGCAAATGTAAATTCAGTAGAGGGGGAGGAATATAAATCGCCAACTATAAATATAGCTGTCTAAATGTATAGTGGTATTTTCAGCTGGAA
>JAVCKT010022641.1:0-12208 GCA_032273925.1 Rhynchotus rufescens
TGCACAGATACTCTGCAACTGTTCTGGAAGGCTCTGAAGACACAAAGAAGCTCTATAAACGCGCAGCATCCCCTGGCCAGCTCAAGGCAGTCAATTGTATTTGGTGGTTTTGGACCTAAGCGTTTAAGAATATCATGTTGGATGGTTTTCAGCTCACAGCGGGTGTTGGTGATGATCGGCGCTGTCCTGGTTGTAATTATGACATAAATAATTATTATATCCTACGGAGTCCACGACTCCACAGGGTTTTATTCCATTCCCGTTCTGGCTTTAATCTCTGGTAATTTAACCCACTTCAGTGCTAATATCTACCTTAGCAAAAGAGTACAATAGTGACACGTAAAGATGACTGTTGAAAATACACTGTTCAACTTTTCAATGAAAAGAATTCTATATACTGCTAAATGCCACAACACTGAGAAAGGTCAGTAAATCAGTCATACCTACAGTACCCAATTCAAAGTTTCTCACTTTTTCTATCAGCAGTGTTAACTGGACAATATTCAAGGTCTACCTTCCCTCCAGAGCACTGTTAAATTTTAAAAAATGCTTTATGTCTATAATGGACCAGTAGTTGCAACACTTACCTTTCTTTTATTTTTTTTTTCATTTCCCAAATGATACAAGCATGAAATTCATTCAAGTCTTTTTAAATACACATTTTACCAATTTTATCACATTACCAAAACACAGAAACTTTAAGCTTCCCCTCACAACTGCAGTGCACATGGCTACCTGTTTGAAGACAGAGATTTCCTAGAATAACACGAACATTATCCCTGTGCTGTCAAGAACGATTATCTTTTCTTGTAGCTGTCAAATCAGAAAATGCACTTTCTACCCACAAAGGCACCAAACACTCATGCTAAATCCATGAAATTAGGTGTGCATTTCAGCCGGGACTTTTTCCTATACAAAGTACCTTAACAGATTTTGTAACAAGGGCTAAAAATGACCTGCCTAGGAGCGCCTCATCCGAAGCTGCTCTTCAGATGGAAGTGGCGTTATTCAGGTCTCCCTTTTCCCCCAAAGCAAAATGAAATGAGGAGCAGGAGCTTATCTCCAAACACAGACAAGCAGAGCCTGCGTTCAGCTGTTCAAGTGAGCAAATCCACTGCCTTCGAAACAAAAAAGGTTTTAGAAGTATGGTTTACCCCAGCATAACTGAGACCAGAATGTGGCCCTTTGACAACTGGCTTTTTTGTACAATATTAATAGCACTTGCTGGCATATGGGAGATTCCAGCATTTCCCATGTCTGGAACTAGGTCTCCATTGGTATCTAGGGGCCTGTAACCTGTGTACTCTAAGTTACCAGCACCAGATGAAAGGAGCCCCCCTGCATCCCACGCACCGAAGGCTTCGCCCGGCCTTCCGCAGAACCCTCGCTATTTCATAAACCCATACACAAAACCTAATCCTAATTTACAGAGAGTAAATCTAATAAAAGCAGAATGGTTTCCAGAAGGATCTCATGGAGGTGGAATCCACCAGCGTAACTTTTGTCTTTCTCTATTTTCTGTCCTGCAGTTTTGATTTATATCTTTAAGTGCTTACGAAGGGAGCGGAGGAGGCTGATACAGTAGTGTGCGAAGGCCGCGATCAGCCAATTCCTTCCATATGAGTAATCATCTCCGTTCAGCTCTCCATATCTTGCTGCCTTCATTCTGGGGCGAGTTTTCCTGATTTATTTCTTGATTTCTTTGTATAGTTAAGTGAGAATCGGGCCTGTTGATGACCGTAGGGCTACGCACCTTGGGAAGGACCACGCGCAACCGGGCAGGGCCTGCAGAGCCAGCCCTGCATTTCTCACAAGGGGTAAATAACATCCAGCCAAAATCCTACTTGCACTAACGAAGACCTGTCCGGGTAGCAATGAAATCAATATTAAACCCAACCATCCTAAAGGACAATATTTTTTTTCCTTCCGCCGGGAACATCTTGTTTACTGCTCAAGAAGGTCTCATTCCTACCGATAAAATTGACCATTAAGGCTGCACATAGATAAGAGCAAGGGCTTATGGAAAGGGTAATTACTCAACAACAAACACATGCTGCAGCGCTTTGGAGTTTACCTAATTAAGGACAACGAACAAATAACTGAAATGATGTATAACTGAAATTACTCACATTCAAAATAGAGATAGATTTGAAATATTTGCCTAGAATATTTAGTTATCCCCTGAGCTTTGTGGGTTTTGCGGCGACAACCAAACTAGGTCATTTGCTTTTTTTTTCTTACTGCTTCATTCTCTTTAATTACTTCTTTTTTAAAAATATTTTGCCATTCTCGGTTTTGTTTGGATGCAATGGCCAACATTTACCACGACAGCACTGAGAAATGGAACGTTATTATTGGCAGCCGGATGAATCCCGTGAAACTAGTGAAAGACCAAACACTACCAGATTTTCTCTAACAAGTAAAAACCATCCATGCTGGACGAGGCCACCAAAGGCCTCCACAACGAGAAAACTATTAACTCAAAAAGTGCCAGCACAGCAAAATGTGGGACCGCACAGCTACTCCGCATCCCATTCGGCATCTCCAGTGCTGAATCATCTTCATTACTACAAGGCCGGAGCTATTGCTACAACTCGTATATGCTTAGTAAATTAAGAGCATAAATAGGGAGGTATAGCACTTTGCTGCCTGCTTGAAGGCTCTAATTCATGAACTGCAAACTTCAAAGATCAGAATAGTCAAAATGACTCATGAAAATACAACATTTTCAAAGCTTTCAAAACAAAAGGACTATTTTCGTCACTCTCCTGACATCTTTTATGCATGTTATGCCGCTCTGTGTTGTGAATGGGAGTGCCTAATTCCTACAATAACACGGAGTCTGGGGGAGCCATGTCACTGCAGAGACTGGCAGATAGAAACAATAGCTCTTCTTCAAACTGCTGGGAGGCAAATCCAGCCATACGATTGTGGAAGGAGAACAGATTTCTTCGGCCTTGTGAAAACCACGATCCTTCCTTTATTAAAATGGGTGTGAATTTGGGCCTAAATTTTTCAACTGTGGACAGAGCTCAAGAGAAGAAAAATCCCTTTACAAGTAAGCTGGTGAGCACAGTCATGTATGGTACCACAGCCTTAAGCAGACTTAAGGACTGCCCAATGACAAACTTTCCTGTCTAGGTCTGTGGAGGCCAAAGAGAGGACGTTGTGATCCCTTACTGGCCCCTTTGCGCTCATTTGCACCATCTGCTACACCACACATTTAGTCATTTGGTCTTCTCAGTCCTTCGGGAAAAAAGCTCTGCACCTCAGTTTGCATTTGCACTCTGCAACGACTTCTATTTCAGCACAAGACTTTCATTAACACAAGATTTTGAAAGATTTCTTTCAAATCACATTAACATTTTATATCAATCACAGGAAGCGCTCCCAAATTGCATGATTGCATGATTCTTTATGGAGGGAAATGTATACGGTTACAGTCTCTCTCATAAAGCTTTGCAAACCCTATCTTTTTATCACAAGCTGTATTTTTACCCAGTATATTTTGGAAACTCCCTGTGTTTTGACTTCATTTCTGTGCTGATATCTACAACGTGCACCACTAGCTTTCTCCTAGGGTAGAAGGAGACAAGAGACCCCTTAGAGGTGGGGTCAGCCCCAGTGAAGTGTGTTAATGGGCAGAATCCCCTCCTAGTTCTGGGAAATACCTACAAATTATCCAGGTCTGTGATGAGCTGGTAGCAAATGCAGGATCTTAGCATGGAGCTGAGAAAGCAGGTAGATAGATAGTGACTATTAAACAAAATCAACACCACAGAGAAAAATCACTAGAACTGTTCAAACATAAATGGGCAGCTCATTAGGTCCACTAGGCAGCCCATGGGGTCAAAAACAGGAGCTTTCAGTCTGACCATTTGTTATGCTGGGCCCCTTTGATTCTTTCAGACCAGCAAAGGACAACAAGGATTCTTTTCTCGAAGGCCATCAAGATAAGAGAACTTTGAGTCTCTTTGGTTGCTCTTGGTCCCTACCTGCGGACTGAAGTGGTTAACAATAACAGCATTGAATTATCATAGCTGCACACAAGCATTCATATCTCACAATGATGAATGGAGCAGCTCACACCACATTCCAGGTTCACTCTGTATCAGTTACATGCTGTTCCCATTTAAAGGTCTATTTAATACAACTGGTAGAAACTTAGCTTCACTTTTTTATGATAATGCTTGTACAATGCCTTAATAAAAACACAGTAAGCGAAGGCCAACATTCTTTCATTTACTGCGGAACAGATCATACTGTATGGTGAGAGTCAGGGGAAGACCCAAACTGTCCTACAGCTGTGTATCAGAACAGAGCTGACATTTCTGCCTGTCTGAAAACAGATACGAATCTATAAAAGATTTCAGGGCAATGCGGTAAGCTTAAAACCAACGACATTCAATAAGATTAGACAGAAGGATTGCATTACTCTTAGTTTTTTGAATCATCCTGTAGAATTCCGTAACAGAAATATTTATCTCTTCACTTTCATGATGATGCATGAGTGAAGACAAAAGGATTGAAAAATTCTTGTAAACTAAAACAATCCAGCCAGTGAAATAAATTGTAGAGCATCAACCTGTTAAAAACTTGTGAAAGATAAATACAACCCATGTGTCTTCTAAGTAAATGTTGGATCCTAAATGTTGGCTACATCTATATTTGTTATTTCATGTTCAATTTATTTTTAAAAACAGTTATTTGGATCGCATTTTATTTCCATTCTGTGAAATTTCTTTTTGCATACTCCACTAAATATTTTAAAAGAGTAAATGAGTAGGGTTGGCATTCCTGAACAGAGAAAATGTAGCCAAAGAAAGATTAATTTTATATCAATAGAACATAACTTGAAAGAATTTCAATAGTAGAAATAGAGACCAAAATAGAGACCTGCAGCTTTTCTTTTTTATGCATACGGATGCAGATGTGGCCATAGTTCATTTTGTCCTGATATTTTAAAGATAATCTTAAGAGTCCAACACAGGTAAGCAAAAATGCAACAATGATATCAAAGATGACACAATCAATGATAGCAAAGACATTATATCTTTTACAGCTAAAATGTTTTGCCACGTTATATAATTTAGATTTCCAGATCCTCACAACACTTCTTGAAGTGTTGGTCAGGAAAACCCATGCTGTGCACTAAGGATCCAGCGACTTCCCTGCCTTAGCTGATGATAGCCTCTCAAGTAAGAATATAACCATTTTAGGCAACACTAAAGTGATCCTCAGAGAAGTTAAACAACTGTCTACTACCAAGTAGTAGAGGAGAGTTTCGCTGCACTCCATCTTGGAACTCGGAGTTCTTGGCTTCCCATTCGGATCTCCCATCTCCAAACCAAGCCCTCAGGTAGAGCCCAGGGCGGAGGGAAAGGGGCCATCGTATCCTCCGGGCAACCTGGAGAAGGTCTCCAGCCTGACGCGACACACGGCTGGTCACCACGCTCATCTTGGAAGCACCTTTGCCTGTTGCCAGGCGATCTGGTAAATATTGTTGCTCAGCACATCTGGCCTTTCCTGGGGTCGGCCGTCCTTCCTCGCAGCTTGGTTTTTAGGAACAGTGGGAAAAGACATTAAAATAAATGCTTTAGGAAAATACTAAGCTCAATAAACATCGTTTTAATTAAAAAGGAAATCCTAAAACTTTTCTAACGGGCACTTGGAGGATATAAGCTGAATGTAATGAAATTTGATGTACTTCTTTTTCCCTTTTTAAAGGAGATCGTGAGTGCAATAGGCCTAGTTCTCCATATTTCCGATAGGAAGGTTATATCACTAGGCTTTTCCTTGCTTTGTCAAATACAGACCACTTAAAAACAAACATGTTAAAAGTAGACCGAACTATAGCCCTTGGCCCCAGCCTCCTTTCTCACGGCTCCTCTCATCTCCATTTTCCTTCTACTCCAGAGCTCTGTTTGAATCCCTCCCTTCTCTCCACTTTCCCCTACAGATGTGCCAGGATGCCACAGATGCAGGGCAGCTGCTGAGCTCAACGGGGCCAGCAGGTCACATCCACTGTACTATAGAGATGAAGTTTCAACCCCACCTGAAGCTGATCATACTCTCTGGGTACCACACAGTTGTAGTTTTCAGTGCCAACAACAGCTGTAACGGGTCCAAGCTGCTGCCTGTCCATTTGGTTGAGATGGATCAAATGGACCAAGAGCTCATGCTCTCACAGTCCAGCTGAACTGAGATGAGTTAAACCAGAGCCTCTAAAGAAATGTCACTGTGCACATTGGTGTATGGTGTAAGGCAGCTCTGTACGGTTAGGTACACACCTGCCCTGGTCCCCTTTGGTTTGGCTCTTTTGTTGCTCTAAATGGACAACACCAGGGTTTTCACAGCAGTCTTTAAGACAGGAGTTCACACATTTTGTGGGGAGGGCACTTGAATGTTTCTATTGTAAGCATGCTTTCATCAAAACTGAATCCAACTCCTTTGGGAAGACAGGATCTTTCCATGCAGGCATGGGTAGAGTCGATTTATTTCCTTTTGTTTTTTTCCCTCAAGTCATTTAATTCATTATTAGCCAGTAGATGCCTCCTGTGAATTGTATGTGGGTTATTGCTTTCCCATTTACTTATTAAACTCTGAACTTTTAAACTCCCAGCTTTCTACTCCCCTATATTTTACTTAGTTCATTTAGCCTCTCTTTTCCAAGGAAGTTCTAGCCAGCAGACCATGTAAAGACTCCACTGGGGTATATGCTCTCCCAAACATTAGAAACACACGGATGTGCAGGGAAGGAAAGCTGGGGCTCTGCCATATGGCACCTTGCACGTGTCTTATATAAACATATATGACTCCAAATCCCAAGAAGCAATTTTATGTCTGCCTAGCTTGGCAGTGCACTGTACGTAACAAAAATACCCAGCACCTATTCTTCCAGCAGAGCCCAGCACAAAGTATTTCCTTCAAGATGTCCTGTTGCTGGGCTCAAGGATTTAGAGGCCTGGGAGTGTCTCCAAGGCAGTAAAAGCCATAGAAGAGCTAACTGTCTTCTCCAGAGTCATGGATCGCATGGGGTTATGCATAAATGGTAAACTTCAAATAAAGGGGAACATTGTGAACTAAAAAGTACTTTGTTCTTTTTAATGCAAGCTAGATGGAGAAAAAAAAAGATTAGGAAAAAGGAGGTGTGTAGCATCTAGTTTGGGGGACCTAGTTCTGATATGTGTGTTTGGAGGGTAGGCAAATGAGACAGAAAATGACTCACAGCAGGAATCCAAGGGAGTCTGAGAGGAAGGACTTCCCATGCGGCTGCTAAAGCTCTGTCCCAATCGGACATGGAAAGCAGCCTGTTCCCTTGCCCTTCTAACAACCTTTATGTCTCCAAAGGCTGCTATGTCTCCATTCAGTCTTCTCCTGTCTGTGCCATTCCGCCCTGATTTTTTCAGTCTCTTCTTATAAATCATGTTTTCTAGAGCTCTGTTGCTCTGCTTTATCCCCAAACTATTATGGAACCTTATTCCCTCCAATAGGTCCCTTACCTGTACTTCAGGCTGCATTTTTTTCCTTCTCTTATTTTATCTTCTTGTTTAAGATACAGAGTAATAGGATTAATGAACCTTTGGTCTAACCTTGTGTACCTGTTCTGGAGTTCTTATTGTCATATTAAATTGTTCTCTGAAAGATGCCCATAAAACCTCAATATAGAAGAGTTAATCAAACACATTCTCGCAGAGGCAAAGGTTGCCTCCACCATGGTCCTATCACTCCATAATTCAACTTGGTAGCATAAAACAGCAAATAAGACTCATATTAAAGTTCACATACTTGCACATTGTCCAAATTCCAGTGCTAAGGCATTCTAAAACTCTAATTAAAGCTAGACTTTACAGATTTACAACACTTTTTCTCCTGACCATCCCAAACCTCAAAAATACATGAAGGTTATAAAATCATTCCAACATGCTGATCTAATTGATCCAGTGAAGCTGGGAGAGTAATTCATTAATCATATTCTCTGAGTCCAGTTCTGTTCTTGCCTGGTTTAAACGAGAAGTCATTGCCATAGCCAATGAAATAACAGTACTATAAAACCACAAAGCGTTAAGACTGAAACTATGAAGACTTCTAGAGCTAAGTATCTAAAGATACATGCCGGAGGCACCAGTTTTTAATATCTCTTTCTTTTAATAAAATATTTCAGTACTCAAGTTTCAGGACACAAACACAGCAGCTAGCAGTTCAGAAAATTGTGGCAACTCCCTAAAACTCCAGAGAGCCACAGGCAGAATGATCCTATTCCAGGCACACTAGATTTAAGAGCCTTTAGACTGAGGATGACTGATTTGTTATGATCCTGGGCAGACATCCCAGTCCCTTCCTCCTTCCCATCACTGTGGCACACTGCTAGCCTTGATAATAAGGGACAAAGATTTATAACTAGAATATTCCTTTTTATGTGAATTTAGTGAGGAGAAAAATGCCAAGTTAGGAGCTGTGGAGATTGAAATGTTTCCATAGCAGATAAAGGGTGGGCAGAAGGTGTTTAAGGTTCTCTAAATGTCAGGGACAAAGGGCTAGGCGTGTGTCCTGCTAGGACTAGATCCAAGAGGGAAGTGAAGACCCCACAGGGAGGTGACACTGTGAGTAAGAGGCTACAGGAAAAGCAAACAGCTTCTCAAGTCCATACTGAACCAAACAGCTTCTCAAGTCCATACTGAACCCAGAAAGACCATCAGTACAGCTGGTGAACTGTATTTTCTGCATTTAGTTTAGTGACACATTGTGGGATCTAGGGGGTATCTTTCAGAAAGACATCAAATCTCCATCGCTTCTGTAACTTGAGTTTTTTTGACTTCAGTTTCTAGGCACTGTTCTCATCACACCTTTGTGTGCTAGATTAAACCACAAAAATATCTGCTGCTTTCTCCCTCTGTAGGTAACTTCAGAGTTCGCTCCTACCTTTCCTTCAATGACTTTGTCAGCTTCCCATGGCATAGTATTTTCTCCAGATCATAAAATCAATCACATGAATCTTCTCTCAATCCCAGTCATTTTTTTTCCAAAGAACTTTGTTAAATTGTCAACACCAGAACAGCACAGTACTAGAACCACTAATAACTTATAAGACAAGGATGTCATTTCCCTATTTCTGCCTGATGTATGCATAAACACAGCTTTCTAAATATGCTTTTTTTTTTCTTTTGCTATAGCATCAAAACAGGAGCTCTTGTTCAGACAGGAAATTCTTAATGTTTTACCTGAGGCTGCCTTGTCTGGTCCTTGAATGCTCTCAGAGTCTGAGGGAAGGGAGATGGATGGTTAATTGGGATTTGTGCATTCGTGATTTTAATGCAAACCTCTGCTCTGAACTAGAATAAAGTCACCAAATTATACTACTGTGCCTCCAAACTTAATGACCCAGAATGAGTTCTGCTGCCGATGCGCCTAACTCAATAGGCTCCACTGAAAACAATGGAGTCCCCCAGTGTGTGACCAAAAAAGAAATAACAACTTTTTAAGGAATGTAGCAACTGCAGAAGCTCAGCAACCACTTATGAAACTGAGGGGGGGAAATCAGCCCTTTTTTTTTTTGGTTTTGGTTTTTTGTTTACAGGCAAAAATGGCTCCAGCAATAGAGAGGACAAATGTGAGATTTCTGTTGTTTCAATTAAGCCTTTCTTAGGTTTGCCTTGTTTGGTTTAGCACAAGTTCTGCAGGGTGTATCTGAACCCTATAGCTGCTTTGGAAAAGGCCGAGGAGCGGGTGCTGTTGAAGCCATATGAAAAATAAAGAAGCTTGTCTGGAAGCTGGATGTGTAAGTGTGTTGTTTAAGCCTCATGCTAAGGCACAGCCCTTCGGAGCTGAAGTGATTGCTGAAGAGCAGAGCATGGCTCACGGAAATTTGTATTTGCCAGGCAGAAATCCATGTGCTCCTGAGCACGCTGACGGAGAAATCAGCTTTTGAATCATAGAATCATAGAATCATAGAATCATAGAATGCCCAAGGTTGGAAGGGACCTCAGAGGTCATCACTCCTGGAAGCTCCTAAAAATGGAAAAATGAGGAAATTAAGTAGAAAAGGATTTTTTCCTTCTCCTTGTCAAAGCCCATCATGCTGGCAGCCAGCAATAGGGAAAAGAAGAGAGCAGCATCACTCCAAAGCCAATGCTTGCAATATGACAGAGACACGTATCATGCACTTCTCGCATCAGAAATGGTTAGCATAACTTTCAAAAAGAAAAAAGAAGGCGCTGGCTTGAGCAAATAATCTGGGCCACCTCAGAACACGGTGCGGAGAAGTGTGAGCTGGCAGGGCCAGGCTGATGAGTCCAACGCTGCAGGGAAAGGCCACGCAAAGACACTTCCCTCCACCAGCAAGAGGGCCTGTGTCCAGCAGGCTTCCCAGCCTGGGCCGAGTAGCAGGCTGGCAGCCTGGCTTTGGGAGCTCGGCCTAGAAAGAGCTGAGATCTACAGAAAGGGCAGCACCTGCGAGTGGCGGCCCGCGCGGCACGAGGCCTTCCCGGCGCCCACGGCCACGGCCCTGCGCGTCGCTGCCTCTCCCTCTCGGCAGCCAGCGCGCGCGTATCTGGTTTCTGTGTAACCGAATCCCGGCCGTGTATATACAGCTAATGACTGCTTACACCACACATAATGAGGAGTCACGTTTTGCTAAGTGCATACAAAATAAACCAGCTGAAAAAAGAAAACAATTACTGACTTTGGTAGGAATCCCTCTTGACCTCCCTTTTGGACTCAGACCCTTCACGCTCAGACTGCTATGAAACAGAGCCACTGCTAGGTGCATGTACTGCTTTGGCCTGGTTTTGCTTCCTTTTTAGCACCACTGATATTTAACCTTCATTGCTGCAGAGCATCCGTCCGGCAGAGGCCGGAGCACCAGAGTTAATTACTGTGGTCTGCTCATTACTCCCTGCGGCTTCTTTTCCTTCCTTCCATCACTTACCCAGCAGGTCTTGTTATTTATTATTCATATTGCTGCAGTACAAGGGATTAAAGTCCCATTGCACTTCATTCTTCTCAGGAGTGGCTGCAAGTCCCACTCCTGTCTCAGGAAGTTCAGGCCTCAGAGATGAACAGGGTCTGCATCATGGGCCAAGCACGTCAACCTCTTCACACAGTACTAACAGTTGAAGCACTGGACAAAGGTTGGAAGAGTGAAGACAAGGTGGTAGAAGAGAAAGCACGGAAGCTATAGAAGAGACAAGGAGAGAGCTGATCATATATATCTATCTATATATGTATCAACTAGCAGGTTCTGCCCCAGGAACCTGTGTCCAGGACTTAGGGAACCCCAACCCTTTCGTAACAGCACCTTCAGAAAAGAGAAAAGTCTGACCTTCTAAACACCCTATCTTCTGGTGACCTTGTCTCCCTCTGCCCTTCTACAGTCCAAGGCCAGCCCAGAGCAAGGTCTCCAGAGGTGACATGGTGGCCTGCAGACCCTTCTGTGCGTGTGGAGATTTGGGGCCCTTTCCTTGAGGGAAACAACAGCAAATTAGTTGCTTCAACCATAGTCAAAGAGAGATATTTTACATGGAGAGAAGTGACCTGTGGGGTGGAGACGCCCAGCCAGAACCTCTATGTTCTTACCGGACCTCCCGGCAAACCCCAGCACCTGGTGGTTCGAGTGTGGGTTCCTGCTGCTTGTTTTCCTGTCTATGAGTGCTCTCATCCCTGGGCCCTGCCTGTTGCTCTGTTTCTTCCCTCTTCAAACTAGCAATCTCAAATGCAGAACTGATGTAACTACTCTGCCTCTGCTGACGACTTTCTATCTCCACTAAAAATGCAGTCTCTCACTTCTCTTTGTGGATCAGAAGTCATCATACAGAGCTTCGAACAGCATTGAACAGCTAAAACAGACTCCTGAAACTTCAGTCCACCACATGCATTTTTCACAGCCTAGCCATGATTTCTTTCTTCACATTACAGGGACTTCATCTCCGACTCAATCCTCATTTGACTTCCAAGTTTTGTAAATTCTTTCCTGCATAATATTCCTAAGGCAACGCCCTTGCCATCTATCTGCACACCAGCACCTTCACCCATCTCCCTGCCATCCTGTGTCCCTGTCACTAACACATCCTCTTGCGGGATCCTAACTCCTGCCACATTCCCTTGCCGAGAGGCAGGGAAGGACGCGGCTCCCTGTGCATGGATGCGGCTCCCTGTGCATGGACGAGGCTCTGCTCCTTATGGCAAAGGCAGAGCAAGAGCTTTTGCAGCT
>JAVCKT010022641.1:18059-52496 GCA_032273925.1 Rhynchotus rufescens
CCAGAGACACTCCTGGACATGGCAACCCGCACTCCGAGGGCTTGTACAAAGCCCGAGGGGGCTGTTAATGCCTCATGGTCAGGAATGCAGCCGCCCTCTGAAATTAATTAAAAAAAGAAAAAAAAAATCTTTTGAGAATCGGCCTATCTTTCAGTTTGGGAAATTGTGTTCTGCATCTAATCAGCAGGCCACCAGCGCAGCTAACTGTAATTGGTGATAATCACGGGACATTTTTATTCAGTGACAATTCCTCTTCTGTAATTATTCTTCTTCTGTTCTTGTAAAAGTTACCTAAGTGCTGTGCTCACAGCTACAATGAGAACATTCGCAATGCCAACTCTCAAAATGTTTTCACTTTTAGAGATGCATGATATTGAAAGCAGATGTGCCAAACTGAACTGTTTTTTTTCTTTTTCTTTTTTTTGCAGTATATTGTAAATGTTTTTAAAATGTGACTCTGGTACAATGCATGTCAAATAGTCAAATTCAAGGTAGAGAGTGCTGCCAGAATCAGAAGACAAATGACGTTTAAAATCAGTTTTGACAGATTAACTGGAGACACTTTGAAGCCATAAATCAGATGGCCAGTCTCTAGGAAGTTAATCATGAATGTGTCTTTTCTCCGTGCTTATTATCTCCAAGATTTACAGAAAAACAAGGCATCACGATTTGTGATTTGCTGCAAAAGCCAAGCTGTACCTCAGCGTCTAAAATACTTCACCCCAGCAGCAGTGAAAGTATGAGCGACTTCATCTCCCAATATTTGCTTGTCCTGAAGATAGATACAAGACTAATATTTGTATGTAAGACACACAATGCCCCAGTGTTCAGGATCATTGTCTAAAGCAAACATTTGAGCCTAGTCGATTTTCAATAATGTGACTCCACATGCACAAACCAGAGGATATCTGCCTTTTTTTAAACATTAGTTATAAGCCTATCGGTGGCTGTTTCAAAGAGACTTTTTGCTAAAATCCTGCTCCAGAAGCTAAAGGACTAAGGAAATGTGCTATGTAAAACCGTATTGGACCTCCTGCAACCCAGTGCAGTCTGGTACATTGGGTTAATTTCTCCATACACAAAACGATGCATGCAAACAAAACCAAAACAAAGCGAGGAAGGCTGAGCAAGACGTCGTCCAAGTTTTGCAGCGCGGTGTTTACACAAATAGCCGAGCCCGGGTGAAGCAGCCGCCAGCTCCGCGCTGCCTTCGCGCGCCCGCCTCCCATTTGCCATGGATTCCGCGCGGGCAGGAGCGGGTGCCCGGGCCGAGAAGGCCCTGGGAAGTCCCCGGGGCGAGCGCAGTCCCCTGCACACAGGCCTGGTGAGATTAGATCTCCTGTGCCAGGCGCTCCGGCCCCTGCGCGCTCAACCCGCTCCCACTGGACAAATCTAGACATAAGCTGTCCCGCTGGAATTCGTGACTACAGAGGACAGAAGAAAGAGAGGCTTAAGAAATCCCAGCACAAAAACATTATGTTCATCTCCTGCCTTTTTTTGTAGTACAAATTATATTCCACAATCTGCTGGCATCTTCCTCTTCCTAAGGAGAGGAAGGTTTAGTCCGAACGTGGCACCTGGCGTGGCCTCAGCCAAGAGCAAATGAAGAATCTGCCCCAGTTTGCAGGAGAAGCTGCTGCCACAGCAGCGATGGGAGAAGGGGAAAGGCTGCACATCCGTAGGCATCTCAGGGCCAATACAAACACTGGCACTTGGGAATGCTGCATGGATTCAGCACTCTCTATAGGTGTTAATGCCATTACAATAATCACGACATGCAAGGATATAAAACATTTCCAACAAGTTTGATGCTGTTAAAGGAAAATTGTTGTGCTCGCTTCTCTCCATTCTGAACTTCATATGTGGAACAAAATCAGGTGTGATCACTAAATCTCATTAGCCTTTTTCTTTAGAAATTACAGTTTTGAGTTGAAACAGGTTGACCCTGCTTGTCAGCCTCACCTGGGCTCAGCCCTGCTCCACACACCCCAGCTAAATGCTGACTTAAGGAAAGCTTTACACGCTTCTACACACTGACATCTGCATCAGAAAAGCTTTCATCCATTGCAAACCACTACGTAGGCAACTTCCATTAAATTTAACACACTTTGCTTCAATTGCAGTGGGACACGGTGCCAGTCCCCCTCCTAGCACAAGGTACTGGGCATCAGCCACTACCTTGTTTGAGAATGCAGCATCCCTGGCTCTTGCAGTGACTGCCAGCTCCTCCTAACCCAGCTCTGTTAGCATTTAAATGAGGGATACTTGAGTTTTAATCCTATCACACACATCTCTATATGGGTAAAGTTCCACTGGAATTCCACAAAATGCCTTGAGGCTTGTGAAAGTCGCTGTGTAAAACAGCTGAAAGAAAGAAAAATACACGCTACAGAGACAAGCAAAACTTGTTTTCTTTGTGAAACAGCATTTTCCATCGTTTGAAGTGCCACATTCCTCTGTTCTCCGGAACATTACAGTGGAGGTAAAACCAGGACTCTAGTCGAGGCAAGGTTTTCTTTTGTGTGCTCTTATCTTTTAAGGAAATTTATGTTATTTTATGGATCACTGAAGAGAACTGCTATTCACAAAAAAGAAAACCTTAAACAATATGGGCTGTAAAACAAAGGGAGAGCTCAAAGCAACCCACCCAGAGCAGGTTCCCATATCTTGCCTGTAAATGATGCAGAATAAATATATGCTAGAATAAATATATTCCTTGAAACACATGCTTTGCTCAAAAAAAAAGGTGTGCGGGTTCCCACTGAAGCAGAGCCACATCTGCTGGTAGTGTCTTCATTTGGTTCAGTGTCCCCAGCCTGCTCTATTGCCCCCTTCCTCTTCAAAAGCTTTCCCTAATTTGAAGGACCCCAGAACAGTTGTGTTCATTCAAACAGAACTCTACAAGCTGAAAAGTGATTTTTATAAAACCAAATATTTTCTTCCCAGACATGTGCATTTTTCCAGAGATAGGCAGACATTCTGGGACAAGATTTATATTGGTAATGAATTTTAAGACTATCAGGACAATTGGACCAAGTTCCAAGTCAAGTAGAATCAAGTCCTAAAGTCAGGGCTCTCCCGGTCTGAATCATCCACAGTTCGATTAGAAACTAATTATGAAAAATAATTTAAAGTAGTAGTGGTCCAAATCCTGACTCCTCAGCCAAAATCTTGTGTGAAGTTTATGAACTTTTTACCTAAGAAAGAAGGGACTGGGATTTCACTCATGAATTTTACACTGATTGTGCCTATTTAACTTAGTAATCAGAGTTTGTAAGAAAACTGCCTTTTATTAAAAATGAGCAGCAATAAAGGTCCCATAGATAAATGTAACAAAAGCAAAAGAGTGAATTCTGATAGAAAATAGATCTTTTTTCTTAGACTTTCACCTTGCCAACATTTTAGTAACTTGAATTTGCCTCAAGACCTATTCATTTTTTATTAACATAGCTAATACTCATCAGAAGCCAAGGTTTTTTTTAACATTGTCAATATTTTAGAGGGAAAATACTTTGTGTGCACAAAATTGTCTGCTAATTCCCCAAATGTTTTTAAAATTATCAAAAGTAGCTGCAGCTCTTAGCGAAAGCCAGCGGAGCCAGAGTTTCCATGAACGCATCAGCGCTGAAGCCGCACGCTTGAACCTGACAGCTCCTGCAAGCGGGACAGCACACGGACAATTTTTGGTGGGAGATGGCCAGGAAAACCTCAGGAACACTCAGGAGACACCCTGCAAGTGCCATTCCCCTGGGAGCGCTGCCATGCCCATCCTCCAGGATGCTGTTAGCATTGCCAAGCTGCTAGGATACTGAATCTCCTGCTAGGCAGCAAACAGAGGGGCTTGGTCATAAAAAGTATTTGCACGTGCAAGCCCAAGAGAGCTAAGGGCTGGTTTTGCAAATTAGCTTTTAAACAAGAGCTGCTAAGTGCGATGCCAGAGGACTGCACTCCTTTGCTTAAAAAGAAAAGACAAAAAAAAAAGCTTCCAAACATTTTAAGCTCTCTTTTGGCGGATTTCAGACTGCAGAGGGTTTTCAAACTGCAGTTTCTGTAAATGCAACTGTTCAAACTGAAGCTTAGGCAGCTTCAAGCAACAAGGAACAAACATCACAAATTCCTCTGAAGTTTTACTGAATCGCCTTGGTACAGAAACCATGGGCACAGCCAGCTAACAGAAAGTTAGATAGAATAGTTAGATAGAATGAATATTTTTACAGCATTTAATTGGAATAATCTTACACATATTCTACTATTCTTACAAAAATGACCCTCTATTAAATGATCTTTGTCAGGAAGAAACATGGATAATTTAAACAGGCTCCAGAATTACGTATTTTGGGACTAAGCGAAAACTCTGACCCTCCTGATCCTGTTCCACAGAGGACACCTCTGTTCCCCATCCATGGGCTCTTTTGAAGAGCTGAACCCTCAACACAACAGTCGTCTTTCTCCTAGTAGAATCGAGGACATTTATGCACCTCAGGAGCAAGGACCAGAAGGGTTATTCTCAAAAATCTGTACAGTTCAGAAAAAAAAAGTCCTGGGAAGGAAAGACTGTCCAGTCATCGTGAGGTTCTGCTGTGTGAATGATGGTCTGGACTGTCTAGGATGTTCCTGCTAATCCTGCTCGATCATCCAAATACAGATTCCCCTTGGCCTCCAGTTACAGTCCTGCATGCACAACAGAGTCAAATTCTATTGACTCTGGACCACAGGACAGGTTCTCAGCTCATGTAAATCCTCAAAATTCCCGTTACATCAGTCTGCATCTTTAGTGAGCGGACTGAGTTGATTTACACTCCCTAAGACCTCGCACTATGTTTAGGAACACGCTGGGTAGCTGAAAGGGACAGGATTTGCTCTAACACTGCTAGGAATACAGGAGTGCCAGACTCAACTTAAGAGCAGACAACATCTTAGCTAGTCTAAATGCTTCATCCTTGGGTAAACAGATCCATCGTGATGTTCTGCTTCTTGGAAAAGGTTCCAACAACTTTTCAGTTCCATGGGGTGGGGAAGGAGACTTTCCTGAGGTACCTGTGCACAAGCAATAAGACACCAATGGTAAAAGATTCCCTTTTGTTTCCTTAAATAACTGGACGGCCAGAGAAGAGGAGAGAGGATGTTTGGCAAAGATGCATCTCTTAAAATACTGCATTTAAATGCTTAGAAATGGTCAAATGAATGAATTGTCTTTGTATTACAAATCCCATCTCAACACAGGTGGAAAGAAAGAGAAACAAAACAAGAGGATCCCTTTCCATTTTAAAGCTATCAAGTAAATTATCTTGAATTTGTTTTCAAATTCCCAGACAAAAAAAAAATAGATTTGAAATTTGGAAGGGAAAAAAAAAAAGAAACAAGCCTGCTTTTGGATTTCCTAATTCCTTCCACACTGACTGATTCTGCTTCTTTTGCAAGAACATTCAGTTTTGGGACCAACTAGTAATTCAGCTCACACTTCCTATCGCCTTATGGCACAGTCTCAAGTGACTCCTGGCTGCTCAAGCTCCGTGATTTTTCTGGAGCCCTCGTTAGGTACAGACTGAGGTGAGAGAGGTCACACACTATCAACTGGCCAGAAATAAAAGCCCTAAATCAATGAAATCAACTGTGTTTAAAGGAAAGGGGAGCTTTACTTACCCAAGTTCAGACAGGAATATAAGCTCTTCATGTTCCAGGACAGTCTCTCAGTATTTTCCATTTTCATTTATATACCCTATAAAATAGCCAACTTTTCATGATATATACTCATAGAAGTTATTCCCTGAGGACGGATGCAATTTTTGTTTACATGGAAAACCTGTCATGGGCATTAGGGGATATATGAGGATTGCTGTTAGCTGCTGGAGTTGTGTCCAAAGAAAAAATTAGCTTTGTAATTAAAAAACCAAATCCTGCCTGAGGCGAGGCAAGGAAACCAAACAACATGGAGTGGATGCTCCACACCGGGGAGAGGGCAGTGTTATTTAGTGCAGCATCTAGCAGAGCCGTGATAAGCACAAAATGGAGCTGCCTACGGAAAATTGCAAAGCAAAAATAGAAAAATCCAAGGAAAGCTGTAAAACACACAAAGAACAAAACCTGGCCTCCAACTCAACCTAAGAGATACAAAGCAAAGGACAATTTGGAGAAATAACACAAGCTGTTATTCCCTGTGTTATTCCCGGAATTCCCTACTCTGTACTTCAGGAATGACTCCAAAGAAAAACAAGCCTAAGATTTTGAGTTCTGTTAGCTTCTGACTAACCAAAACCTTGGAATGCAAAAAGAAAACAAGAGCAGAACATTTTCCACTGTGATTATGTAATATCTGTTCAGCACCTACAGCACATTCTTGACGTGTAACTCGTCATATTTTTAATTTCATTACAGGTCAGAAAATGTCTCTCTGCAAGACATAACCGCATCTACCAAAACACTTCTTTAAGCAAAATGCAACAGCACAAGCTCTTGAAATATAAAAAGCTGTTCTAGAAATATTTGCTAATGTGTGGAAATGTTAGCTTTCTGCACTGCCTTATATGGCAGTGCTAGACAGACACTGTGTAAGTCAAAAAACAGAATAAAATTATTTATGCTCCTTGTGTATCTATTGGCAATAACACTTACACAATTTTAATGGATTTGCTGGTAAATCAATAGCTCTGTTTCTGTTCTGCATTACAAGTATTACTGCATGTCAAATAAATCATTGTAATGAAGTTTGATGAGCTAAGGGTTTGATGGTGGTGTACCATAATTATAAACATCAGGAGTAAGATTTTTTCAGATCATGAAAGGAAAAGCGCTTTGATGACGGCAAGTGAAATTCCCTGATTAAAATTACTTTAGACATTTTGGGCAATGCAAGTCTTCAAATCGAGCTCTGACCTTTGCTCTCCAAAATACATCTCTTCATTAGTAAATTGCAATACTTTTAATCATCAAATAATAAAAAGAACATCACAAAAGGCACAGTACAAGGTTGATTTATTTATGCAAATTTTAGAGATGCGGCTGCTCAAACCACTCTGAAGGTATCCAACTTCCCTGAAAAGAAAGAACCAGATCAACTTGATGGAAATTTTTGTTGCCTTCATATGGAAAGAATCAAAGGATGGAAGAAATAAAGTATCAGTTGGAACAGACACCGTATTATCAAGCCTATAAACCTTGATTTATTTTCAGATTTTCTCCTTGCCACAAGCATTATAAGTTTAAAACTCCAGCTAGCATGGGGTCAGGTGCAAGACTCAGCAGAAACAGAAGTTGCAGCCACCACTTTGTACCATGGTTTGTCAAGATACTTCCCATCTACATCGCAAACGAAGCCCTGAGTGCCTCGCGCTTGAAGACACCCATTCTCCCCATTAAATAGCTCAGCTATGAACTGCAAATAATGTAGGTGTCCCCATCAATGAGTGAGATAAACGGCATGGTCTGGAGATAAACGGTGTTGAGGGCAGCAGAAAAATGACCATCTTTTACAAGACGAACATTGGTGACACTCTTCACAGCAAATATAACCAATCTCCAGCAAAACCAAAACACATTTTCTAGCACAGAGTCAAGACAAGTCAGCTCAAAACTCGGAGGTGTCCTCACAGGGGAAACACCAGTGACACAAAACCTTGCTTTAGTAGGCAGATAAACTCACAACTTGCAGCAGTCCAATCAAGCCAATAAAGGACATGATATTTCTTGTTTGCATGTAAGAAATTTCCCACCACTTAGCAATCAGATAACACAGTGTCATTAGCATTAACATAGTGATGAAACGAAAACTGCACTTGAAAATGTGACCAGGTAGATGGAGAAAGGCAAATAACTGAGGGAAAGCTGAGATGTCAGGAATCAAATGAGGGACAGTTTTGCTGGAGACTAAATTGCCTCAGTGACTGGACACTGCCTCTGAGCTTGGCCCTCTGCTTGAGAAGGATGATGCTCTGGGGAGTCTAAGCTGGAGGATCTTAGGAGAGAGCTGGACGTTAAGCACTAGGCAGATTAAATGATCTGCTGGTCAGTGTCCAGCGTGCTCCACATTTTGCAGAATTGAATCCCAGAGTAGGGAAAAAGTGCAACCCTAGGAGCAATTATATGGAAGTTGAAAGCACAGCTTTAAGGAGACTACTTTGATTTCCAGCATCTTAAGACTGGCATGTGTATGAATTACAGCAACATATTGTAAATCATCCTAAAAGTGCCCACCTTAGATGAGGTACTTGCACATTTACACCTGTCACCTCTGGATTAGGTCCAACAAACAGGGAAATCCTGACATTTTCCAGAGGTGCTTCCCAAGCACACGTGAGCATCCCCCCCAGCGGCCACTCTCCTGGGCACCAGACCCAAACATTACAACAGCTTCACGAAGCCCTGCAATTCTAACCCATGCCCCACATCACCTCTGATACCCTAACATTAAAAAGCAGAGTCATTTTAAGCAGCACCCAAAAATTGGCCGAGTGAGCAAACATTTTCCTTTGAACCCAAAAGCCTTTGGAAAGGTTGGTTACGTTTTACCCAGTATAGAAGCGTGGTGTGCTTGCTACTTAACAACCCAGTTCTGTGCTGGATCTGTCACCACTCCAGTAAAAAGTTTAAGTGTATGGTGTGCTTATAATAAATACTTTGCACAGAATTATTCATTCCACAGATGGGCAGAGGGGACTTTAAGGCTTACTTTGTTTGCAGAATGCCATATAAACCCCGCTTGTTACAGGCAAGAATATGGAAGTCGTTTTGTTCTATTAAATAAAGGAAACAAGGTTCTCATTTTAAAATTAATTCAATGAAAACTATTAAGTAGCTGGCTGTGAATGCCTGGGGAATTTATATACCCACACTTATATTTTTACCTGATACTAATTTTCCTCCCCCTTTGTCCCCTTATGCAAACACCCCGTTCATTAACCACGTCCTGCCCAAGGGGCACGAGGGCCTGCGGGTCAGGCCGGGCCCAAATGCTGCTGCCCAGCACCAGGCCCAGGGGCAGCAGAAGGCAGCGAGGTCCCCCCGGCAGATGCAGCTTCATCTCCCTCACAGTGATGCTGGTTTGACACCAACAGCGGAGCAGGGACAGCCACAGCCCTCTCGTCTCTTCCAGCACCGGCCTCACTTAGGGAGACCTAAGTGAAGGCCCAGAGCAGGTTTGGGCCACCTGTCCGCGCTGGACGTTGGCCTTGGTTTCGACTCCTGCTTTTTGGTTTTGAGCCTCCTCAGTCTCACTCTGGCTTTGGTCCTGAGCTCAGAACACACAAGGGCCACGTGCTCTGCACAACCTAGTGCAAGCTCACGATACAAACCTAAGCATTTTAGCTGCTTTTTCTGGCAGTCTCTTAGCTTTCCAAGAGCACAGGCGCTGGCTACGAAGCTACAATTTTCTTTTATGAAGGCAAATCTTCTCTTTCGATTTCCAACTGTTTCTTTAGTCTTCCTACTTATCACCAAGCAGGATGCGCCGTAACATTATTCCTGAACAGCCCCATGGTGACAGCGTGAGGCCACAAATGATGGGTTGTGTGTCCAACTCACAAGGAGGTTCAGGGTTTGGGGAGAAGAAACCTTCACTTTCAATAAAACCAATTGTTTATCAAGAACCACAGGGCAAAGCAATAGCCAAAAAATTAAAAGAAATATTATGTATATAATTAGGAAATGTCACTCATGCTTTTTAAACACTATTTCACAGAATTTGCATGTGTCTGTGCCTCTGTTAGCTTCCAAAAACATATTAATAACGTGTCACAGCACAAGTTACAGCTCATAAAGAAGTAAGATAACATGGCCAGAGTCAGAGATCCCAGCACCACTCACAGATCCTCTGCTGTGGAGCTGCTCGCTCTCTTCAGTGGTGTTTCCAAGTTTCCTCAATCTCACAGAGCTGCGTACTAACTTCAGAGACAAATTCTGGCTTAAATTATGATGGTTGTATCAGGATGAAATGTGCATGTCTGTGAAAACTAAGGATTATAGATCAGATCTTTCAGCTTTTACTTTTTGTTTTTTTCCCCTATAGCTTTTCTGCTGATTTACACTATCTGATGATCTGTTTGTTCTCTGCATTGTATATAGTCCACGATGGTTTGAATTACTCATCTGCTTGCACTTAAGCATTTGGCCTCTGCAGAAGACAGGATAGGTAAGCGCAGCACAAACGTGCATCCCAGGAGTCAGGGCTGGCCAGGGGCAAGCACATAGATTTATGCCTGCTCTAATAAGGCTCCTCTGATGAGGATCTGTGGAAACCTCTAATAGGAATGGTGGCGTTCACCCTCAGCTTTATCTACAGAGGGTTTTAGCATAGCCATCTCCAGTGATGGATTTTATAGCTCAGGCTACTGAGTTACGCCAATATTGTTGACGACAAAGTAGAAGCCCTTCCTACAAAGTCCCATGGAAAGAAGCAGGATATGCATCAGATGGGCTTGAGCAAATGCACCGTTTGGGTAGCAGTAGAAAACTGCATTCAGCTTATCTGCTCACAGCAGGTAGCTCTGGAGTATTTCATGGGAACATCAATATTTGCAGCTTGTAAATTTGAGAGATTTACAGTGGCAGATTACGAGTCCAGGTTGCGTTGCTCTGTGTTGCCAGGGCACCTTCCTTCCCCTTGGCACCAGACACGTGTGCCTGGAGCCTCGCCACAGATGCCACCTGTATGTACACACTCAGACCCTGCATCTCGGCCGAGCTCCTCTCAGTGCTCATTGAGATACAGCTCAGGATGAAAATGAATTAGCACATCCAAGGAAGCTGCCCAGCAACAAAAACACCACAATTACGACAAAATCCAAGCATCTGGGAGCAGGACCACAACAATAAGACTGACTATGAGGAATCCCTATGGATATGGGGAAGGCAAGCTATTCTTATCATCTAACATCATACGGAACCTTGGCGTGATGCTCTTCTCTGAGAGAGCAGCGTTTACTCGAGGTCAGTTAAACTTAATAAAGTAGCTCGTACTGCAGCAAGCCTAGCAGATGCCCATCAGCCCATGAGACCTATCTGCAGCCTAACTCCATGAAACAAAACGGCAGGGAGAGGCAAAGAAGGAAGACAAGGACCATTTTAAGGATCACTGAGCTGTTCAGGGAAAGGAAAAAAAATAAAAAAACGCAGGCATATTTTCTTAGGAAATAACAATAACAATTGTCTTTGTCAGCTAATTCCCTGTTGGTTTTACTGGTCTCCTGTGGGGGTTTCGTGAAGAGAGCGCCATGTGGATGAGCACAGCGAGGGCCTGGTGTGTGTTTGGGAAACCCGGCAGAAAGGGGAGGTAGCTGGTGAAGCAGGAAAATAATCCAGTGTGCTAAGGCACTAAAGGGAGCAAGGGAATAATAGGCTTAGTAATAAATATATGTGCTGAGGGACAAAGAAAATTATCAGCTTTCCCCGAAGACAAAGCAAGAAGTATTATACCCAAATTCAGAGGAAGCTTGGAAGCGAATAGCAGGTTTTATTGTGGACAAGATGTGATCTAAGCAGTGGGTGGAAATGCTGCAGATTTATCCTGTCAGACACCTACAAACAAGGCTGCAGCAGCACCCAGCCTTGCCTCGGTATAAACAGGGGCAAAATGTGGCCAGAGTGAACTGCCCCAATGAGCACGAACCAGGCTGACCTGGTAGGAAAACATTTTCCTAGTAAAAGGACAAAGGAGCAAACGGAGCCATCATCACAACATGGAAGTATCATCACAGCTACGACACCCTCCCATTACAGGGGACTGACAGAAGAAAATAAAGCTTTGCTTTAGCGCGTGTGATTTGGCAGTGCTAAGGGACAAAAAACATGGAAATCTTCAATGCTGTTTTTAGAGCTGCTTTTCAGGGAGGAGCTGCCCTTTAAGTTTGAGTGACTAATGGCAACGAATGTAATCTGTTTTTTATTTGCAGTGCCAGGCTCATTTGGCCTGTGTAAAATGCAACCCTTTGTTTGGTAAACAAGCAAATTAAACTGGTGACCAGAGAATCTTGGAAACTTTACTTAAATAAAAGGGCCTCTCTTTCAGAGCTGTGGCTAGAAACCCGCTGGAAGGTGTGTTTCCAGATGTTTTATCATGGGATGTGCTGTCAAGATCAAATAGGCAACCTCTGCTATGATAGTTATGCCGTATGAAAAACAGAAGTAATGAAGAAACATTTGTTTATTCCTAAAGCAACTGTGGCCCCAGCCTCTTGATCAAGCCAGAACAGGGCTGCCCAATATATTATGAATGAATTAAAACATTTAATTAAAACAACCTCACTGGAAATGGTCTCCAAAAAAAAGACAAATGACTATATCAATGTTAAGACTGGAAGAGTAAATCTGAATAAAAATAACAAGAAAAAAAGAAACACAGCAACAAGAAAGAAAAATAAGTACCAGAGTAAAAAATTGGATAATCCACCCAAATCTCGGCAAATTTTTTGCAATTAGAGGCAACAGGAGCTAAGACACACACCCAACGCTGGGGTAATATTTCACCTGAGAGGTTCCTCCCAGGTAATGAACAGGTCAGGGCAGAGCCACCCAAGCTCCGTTGCTTGGGTTGAGCTGTGCCCATTTCCTCACAGTGCCGGCCTGCTTGTTGCAAAAGTGTAAATAGCCCTTGGGCTTCAGCTGAAGGAGAAATATCCCATGTGAGGGGAGCTTACCCCCTTCCTTGTGTGCAAGGCTGGTTGCGCCACCGCACATTTCCACCTGCCGCCTTATCCGAGCAGCGCACGGGGCTGCAAATGCAAGTGCAGCTCTCGCCCCAGCAGAACTGGTGCCAGGGCAGAACTGGTGCCAGGGCTCAGCACCTTACCGTTTTTTTCACTGGCCTGCTTTTCACAGCACTGCTAGAGCTGACCCTGATCTACAGCCAAGCAACAGAAAAGTCTGACATTAAAATCTGCAAAATGAGATAAATTAAAGCAGATATCTTATGAGTAGACGCCCCTCGTCCACGTCTAGCAAGTAGCACAGCAAACTACACACGTAAATCCGTCTTATCTATTATTTCTCATTGTGAGGTTAAGCTCAGAACAGCAGTAAACTCCAATCTGAATTGTTTTGATTTCGTTGGTTTAAACTTGATCCTCGACTTTTTTATTATTATTTTTATTTGATTACACACTCTCACCTCGGAAAGGAATGGGGAGCACTGGCTCCAATGTTCACTGAGGATGAGGAGACTCCCTTGAACGTCCTGACACTGCAGCAGGGCCTTCAAGGGCAGCCCCTTTGCCCCAAGGAGCCCAAGGACCGGGTGTTTTCTAAGAATCTCCATGTGCTAATGCTCACTGTTTGGAGAGCAACTCGCAAAGCAAAACCAGCAGCCAAAACACAAATTAGAGCTGGTGGCAAATCGACTCCTGATCTCTTTGGGGCCGTACAATGAGATCCCCCAGGAATTTGCTGTAATACGTTGGCCGCTCGGTTCAGGGCCTGAATCCGTGGTCAGAGGCAGACACGGAGACCAACACGCTGCTAATGAGCAAAATGCAGAATACAGCGAGAGCCCAGGACAAACCCTGCCACAAAGCCCTGCGCTCGTCACGCTTCTCCCTTCCGAGACTAATCATCAGCCCTTAGGAGGGGTTTATACCTTTTCCATCTCTTGGATCTTCCCTAACGCAGCGCGTTGCCAACACCATGTTAACGGTTTTTGAAAATGCCCCTGAAGAACAAAGATACTCCTTTTGCCAGATCCCAGTATTTACAAGCAAGCCCAAATCTGTGAGAAAATTCAATTGAATGCAGATGGCAGGAAATTCCTCTAAAATGACAGTGGCCAAATTCAAACCACAAGACATGAAAATAACCCAACGTACTAGACATGAAGAACATATCTTATAGATTTTCCCTCATGCAGTTCTCAATCTGTGATTGATTACTGGGAAGACAGACTACAGATTTATTGGACTTCTGTAGAACAAGTATTCCATTTGCAACAATTAAATCTTATGTGGTTGAAAAATAGGTTGAAGGAACCAGTGGATGGCTCTGACACTGAGGAATGCAATTCTAGGTTGTCCATAGCTAGTTTAATTTTGCACTAGAACTTACTGCGCTTTAATTTGTTTGGTGCAGTTAGAGCTGGCTGAGAATTTTTGCCAATATAATAGAAAACTCCACCTGAGAGATTTTATTTGCCCTGCTTTCATTTCCAGCCACAGCGAGCTGATGGTGAGAGTCAAGTAGATCCTCATTCACACGAGGGGTTTCTCCTGCACTCCACATCCATTGCATTCAGTGACAACTCAAGCACAGAAAAATATAGTTTGAGATCAGACAAATCTCTCAGCAAACTCCATCATGTGGGATGAAACAGGTACCTGCCTTTCTCTTTGCCTCATATCCACATGACCAGGGAAATCTGGGAGGTGGTTCATGCAGCCCTTGGACTTGCATCTCCGCGGCCGCTGCTGTTCTCATTCTGTTCAAGCACATCTTGAGGATGGGCATTCCTTGTGTCAGGAGCCACTTGGATAAGCTCATGGTGGATATGTGCTCTTTCTCTAGAACTGCCGGCCCTCCAGTTATGGATATGTTGCTTAGCCGCTCAAGAAACAGGAATGGCACCGAGCAGCTTCCAGCACAAGGAAATATGGGAAGATCCCGCTGAAGAGAGGAGGCTGGGACTAGGTGCTATATGTTAAAAAATGGTTGGAAAGGATGTGTGTAAAATTATGAATACATTCTCATACCAGGTAATTAAAAAACATAGAAAGGGCTAAACTGACCAGTGAAATCATTCACTTGAAATGATCTGTGCAGCCTTATGTGCTTCCCTGACACCATGGAGGCTCAAGGAGCTTTTTGGTGCTCTCTTCTCATACCTGGTCTCCCTTGGCCGGGCAGCGAGGCTCACGTGTCTTGTCCCCATGTGGTCCTCCTCTCATCCCACCCCAGCACGGGTTTTCCCTCGGCACGGGGCAGCTCCTTCCCCTCCACTTCTGCATCCCCGTCTGCTACAACACGACAGGACAGCAGCGATGGGAGCCACGTTCCGTGTCCATCCCAACCACGACACATTGTGCGCACAGCAACGGGCAGAAACCGGGCAGCCCCTGTGCCCATGCACATCAGTCAGAAAACAGAGATCCTCGCAAAGCCTGCAAGGAATAATTGCCTAAAAAAAGAAAAAAAATCCATTTTGAGACATTCACAGTTTCCTCTCCTCACGGCCACTGGGAAGCAGGTAGCAAAAGCAGCAGTTTGGGTCCTGACGGGCCGTCGCAGCATCAAAGAAGGGCTGCCCAGATAAGCTGCGAGACCCCGGGGCCTGGGCACTTTTATGAGTAACAGTAACTTCTGGGCTGGGGCTTGGAATACCTCTTTTTTATTTGTCTCCAGGTACTTTTTAATAGAGCTGTGAGAGCTTGGATAAAGTCTGCCTCCCAGACAAGCCTTCTTTCTCTCTTTCTTTCTCCTATCCTCCCCGGTCTCTTTGCACCTCCTTTTTCAGTGTAATTCTTCGAGCTCAAAAGATGAAGGAGATCTCCACGGAAAGAAGAGTGAAGATACTAAGGCAATTACAACTGAATCTAGCAAATATAATCAAGTCTGATTCTCATCTTTCAGTGGTTTTATATGGGTAGAAATCCATCAAATTTACTGGAACTGCTACTAACAGACACTGGAAAATGTAACATCTTAATTCTGTGCTGGCTCTCAGAAAGGCAATCAGTCAAATACCAGTATTTCCCTGCTTTAAAGCTGCACTCAGAAAGGTTGCCTGTGTGTGAGCAGGTTACTGAACCATTGCACTTGACACCTTAAAGGGAATATTACCAAATCAGACTGCTGATGAGGGAGCAAACATATTGCTATTTTCACTCACTCTCGTTTTCATGGAAGCCAATGGAAATCCTCCCTCGGAGCTAATTCAGACTGTTTCAAAGGTGACAAAGGAAATCTGGTGAAGGTTAGCAGGAATGTGATATTATTAACATCTGCCTTAACTGTGCACTAGAGAAATCTGGCTCTGAGATTGATATTGTGCTTTAGGTGAACCCCTTCTAAAGACTTTAAGACTGCTGGACCTGATATTACTTGAATTTCTCTCAGTTACCTCTGCACTGATCCTACAAACTTGTGTTCCAGCTGGGTGCAACTGCCAAAAAAAAAAAATCCAGTCTTAATTTCAGGATGCCAAAACCTTCATTTCCTTCATTAAGAACGTGAGCCTCTTTTCTCATCGTCTGATCTCAGCTTCCAGCCCCCAGTTTTTGCTACTCTTTTTCCTCCTGCATTAAGCAAAGTTCAATATACAGCGTTTCCTTGTCATCACATCACTTAACCCTTCTGTTAAGCTAAAGGTTAAAACCCTCAGGTCTTTCATGCACTTTCTCCAGTTTGACACCAGCCCTGCCGTGAGCAGCCAGCGTTACCCTACACGTCACGACGGGTACTGCCCTCTGCCAAGGCTGCATCTCCTACAGGGTTCAGATACAGCCTCCCTTTCATCCTTAGTTGCACGGCCTAAAATTAAGCTGTGTTAAATAGCACTTTCTCTCAGCAGGTTTCAGCTTATCAAGTGATTGACAACCTGCAGCGCTACCTTGCCCTTGTCATTTTGTGGCATGGAGCCAACCTTCAAATCACACAATAGTTTTATCAACAATGGTTTTATGGTTGTAAGCTGAAGTATTAAAATAAACTAGAACTTGATTCACCACCAGCAGCTACTCTGAGCCCTCACTTAATCTTTTTTTTAATAGATGTTGCAGCAATAGAAAGGAAAGGAAAGGGGAAGGAAAGGGGAAGGAAAGGGGAAGGAAAGGGAAAGGAAAGGGGAAAGAAAGGGGAAGGAAAGGGGAAGGAAAGGGATCTTCATTCTTTCGCTCTTTCTCCCAAGCTTCCCTCCAAGCACTGACCCTGCAGCAGCCTTAGCTGAGCCAGGGCCAGGGCCAGGGACGGGGCTCGGGCATCTCCAGCCGTGTGCGGGACAGGAGGACCTCAGGGCAGCCCGCGGGGCCGGCCTGGGCGGCATCACCCTGTGCAGGAGTCAGCAGAGCCGGTGGGGTAAAGACAAGGGCTACTGCCCAGGAGAAGAGAGTGAAAGGATGAGGACCTAAAAAAATCAAATGATGAAGTCCTAGAAGAGCATTGCGGTGTTTGCCCAGTTCCCTGAGTAAGCTCTTTAAGTGACATAAACTTACAGTAAGTGATGGCTGACTTATGGGTGAATCACCCCCTCTCCCATCGCCTCCTCTTTGCAAAAAGAAAAGGTACAAACGTCTGTGCTGCTCCTAGCACGAATAACTCACCAGGGCAGTGCTGGCTAGACATCCGCAGCACAAATACTTTCCATTAATGTTGCTGGTCACGGCAATGCCTCCTCCAGTATCTTGCTGGAAACCCTCTTGGGCAGCTTTCTGCCATGAGCAGGGATGGCAAAGTCTGCTTGGCCTCTTCTACATTCCTTTTTTTTTTTTTTTTTTTTTTGCATTTTGTCATTTATTTTTCCTTCTCTAGCTAGATCATGCCAGCATATCCATGGCTCTTGGTAAATAATCAGATATCCCTGGGATAAGCAAGCTGTGAATGTGCAATTAGGCTGTCTACATAGGCAAAACTCAGCCACCTTCCACACCCAGGTGAACAGAGATAAAACAGCGCCACAGTAGCTGGGATGGGTCTGTAATTTATCTCCAGCCTGAAGCCAAAAGAGATTCCCTCTGCACGAAGCACAAATTGCTCTTTTGGAAGCAAAGTACCAGCCCTGCAGAGCACAGCAGCGGGACTGAGAAGTCTTAAAAAGCTCTGGGAAGCATCCCAACCTCAAGTTCAAGGGAGAAGTAAAAAAGGACTTTGAACTAGAGAGGCTAAAACCTGCAACACTGACGATGCACAACTGTGGGAGGTAGAGGTTTGGGGAGCAGGGAGTCCCTTCTCGTGGGGTTTCTGGGCACGGGTGCTTAGGTGACAGTCCCTCTCCGTGCTTAGCACATCATCTGGGTGACAGGGCACCTGCTCAGCAGCGCCCAGAGCAGTCCCAGGGCCGTGAAAATCCCATCCAGTCCCAGCGCAGAGCTATTTGAGTCCTAACCTAAAAACGCGAGCCCCTTTCGAAGCACGCCTGACGCCGAGCTCCTCGTCGTGAGTAAACAACAAAGAAGTCATTTCAGTTTCTGTAAACATGTTTTTCTTCATGAGCTAGCCTGCTTGGTGTGCATTACACGCCGTGCTGGCACGCGCCGGGTGTCTCACAGAGAAGCTTTCCACTCGGCTTGGAATCTCGCTGCTCCGAGGGAATGTCGGGTTGCACAAGAGAGGCACCCGGAGCCACTACGGCCTTTTCCTCCACAGTTGCAGATAAGAAGAACTGGACTTAGGTTAACTGCACATTCCATTTCCGAAAAGGGCTGGAGTTTGAGTCACCACTTCAAAGAGCTGCTTCTTTCTTCTCCATTTTTTCAGATGAGACAAAAAGACAATATTTATCTAAAGTGAAACGAGTACTTACTAGCTTGAAGTAGAGAACCCCTTTATTATACAACCCATTGGCCAAATTCTAGCTTTCCTCTAACAGAAACTAGAACAAATACAGTGCATACACATAAAAAAACTTCCAGCAGCTGACTGGAGCTTGGGAACTTGAAAACTAGCAATGCCAGAAAATCTTTTCTATAGTAAATAGTTTTGCTTTGAAATTTGATAAGAATTTCCTGTTAAAATAATGACTTCTCTTCTGCCTTCATTTATCTGGTACTGAATGCTAGAAAACTTTCACTGTGCTGCTCTTGTCAGGCAGGTTCTGCCCCAGTTCTTGGTGATACTGTATGCAGTGCTTTCCTTTAACAAGTCTATTGCGACCTGAAAACGAAGTCTGGCCAGCATTACAGATACGTCATGAACCTTCAGAAGAAGGTTCCCAACATAAAAGGTGCCTCTTCTTCCCTCTCTCTTCTCCCTCGCCATGGGTCATCTCACTCTTTACAGTCTCGTTTAGTCAGCAGCCTCACTGAGACACTGCCTGCACTAGTGTATTGATTGAGAGGATATTGCAAAACCCAGTCAAGAATACAGAAACTGCTGCTTACAAATAACAGGGGGTCACAGAAGGGAGCAGAAGACAAGGTCCACTGAAGGTCAGTGGGACTAGTGCTCTTCCACTCCAGGAAAATAATTTTATAGACAGTTTTGCTTAATATTGATTTCACTTCAGCCTTTCCCGAGATTCTTGATCTCCATCTGGTCTTTCGTGCCAAAAAGTACCAGGCTGCCTCCACCCTCTTTTAAAAAGGGAATCCAAATCCATGACTCAGTTTAGTACAGTTTACCCAAAGCTTCACGCTCACATTCAGTCCTGGATTCATTCTGCCTAATTTGAGAGCAGAGAGACACGGACAGCTCCGCATCTTAGCTGGCTGGATCGACCTTTGGGAATTATCTCTGTGTTTTCATTAACCCAGAACAAGCCAACTGAACCAGCCTCCCAGCAGAGAGGGTTCCAATTTGAGTCTAAAATTAGCTGGATGCCACTAATAAGATGTCCTAGAGCAGAGGGAACTTAGGATGTATCTCTTTCTTCCTTCCTTATTTTTATAGTAGTGGATGATAGTGCCTCATCGCTGGCTGCAAGAGCTCTACAGCCCAGGGCATTTCACGTTGCTCTGAGTTGCCACAGATACTGCAGCCCAGCTCAGCTCCTCACACCACCTTCCCAGCCACTGTCTTGTCTTATAACCTGTTTTTTCAGTCTTACATGACATTAACTCCAATTAGACTGTGGTGTTTACTCCAAAGCATCTTGTTCCCTCACAAAGGCTTTCTTAGGCCACCCGAGTACTTCTGAGCCAGATGTGCTATTCCACATGCTGCAATGGGCTTCGTGAATTATAAAACATTATAAAGGAGCAAAACAGCCTCTGTTTCTCAACTGCCCCTTGAAATAGTGAATGGAAAAGCAGCAAAAAAAGTCCGCCCACTGGGCTCATGTCCATGCTGTGCTAGAACATCTCACCAAGAGCAGCTTGGCACAACATACGAGAAACAGCTGTAAAATGCTGAAGGAGAAATCCATGTTTAGAGTGTAATTAGCCTGTGCTTTTCTTGCTTAAACAGCTTGTGACATGAAAATAAATACACACAAGAAAGTCCAGATTTGCTGCTCTTGACTAGAGAGGTCCCCTATGGCTTGGGTCACCTGGTGACAGTCCCTACCCTGCTCCTATGCGGCGCTCTCCTCTCTGCATCAGTCTGCAGATGAATGTCACCCCGTGTTTCAAAACATCACGATGGTCTCTCTTTCTATCCCTTAGCACAAGGCAACTACCTCCTTGCAGTCCCGTTTCTTCTCTTAGGAGCAGGAAGATGCATGGGCAGTAAGGGAAGAGCAGCCCCCTTCCTTCCCTGCCCATGGACAACAAGCAGATGACCAGTGACCATATGGCAGATGGTCACATCCAACCCATTTCATGCGCACAGCCAAGTACCACCTCAGCACAGCACGTGCTCCCGCGTGGGACCGACCGTGCTGGGCCTTCTCTAGGCTGTGAGGAAGGGACTTGGAGCTCCAACACTACCGTTTACTACAGACCAGCCCATTAATCCTAAATTCCCCAATATTGCTCTGCCTCACTAATAGCATCCCTGCCGAGCCCAGACAAGACACCCACCGGCTCATGCTGCGCTGCACAGCATGATCTATGGGAGTTTTGCTCAGGACTACCTTCATACTAGATAATCCTCAACAAAACAAATCAAAACAAGAAAAAAAACACTGCCAAATAACTATTTGGTCTGTTTTTTTCTTCTGTTTTCAAATTAATGAGCAACGGCTTTGGAGAGAAGATAATCTCAGAAAAAAATCAAGCTTACTGGGAGACCAACTCTTTCCTTTGAGTCAACCTTGCCATAAACTACTGCAGCTCCCCTCTTTCCTGAAGAAAAGGCCAGGTAAATCCCAATAGCAAATAGGATTCAATGCGTGGTTTGATAAAGAAAGGCGGTTTGGGGGGAGACAGGGTATGTCCTGCCATGAAGAGCTTACGAACGAGGAAGGAATATGCTGTCCGAAACCTCCACCAGCTCGAGGCAAACGGAGGCTACGTGGTGCAGACAGGGATCCCATCACTCCTCTGCGAGATGTCTGTTTCTCAGAAGGGATTGCTAAGTCACTTTAAATTCCTTTTTGCCCACGTATAAAACCAGCTAAATTCCAAGACAGATACAGAAAATGCCAACGTTTTCAGAGCTCCTCTTGCTGCCAGTGTCCACAAATTACTGCCCTCAGTAGCTGCTCCACACCTTATGAAGACATCAAGCTCCTCTTCCAGATGTTTGTGTGATTTTAAAAAACTCAGTTTAGTCTGTTTTCTTTCAGTACTTGAGATCATATCCAGTAATTCATAGCTTAGCTACCATGTTTCTCAATTACTCAAAATATTTCCTCCCCATTTCCATACAGTTTCAATCTGAAACGACTTGGTTCTTCACTCAATAAGAGAAAATACCAGGGTGTTTAAGGGATCAATAGACTATGTACAGCACAGCATACATAGCTCAGCAGGTGTTTTGCATGTTACTGGTCACCCTTGGCACCCGTATCACAAGCTACACAGGGGCCTTCAGGACACCTGTAACTGGTGAATGGGCCCCACTTCCCATTGGGGAAAATTGGGATCCCCACGACCATTAATTTGTCAAGCACCTAAAACAAATCATATTAGAAACGCAAGAAATCTCCTAAGAAAGAGGACAACATGTCACCCACTCATTGGAAGGGCCCTCAACAACAGTGGACAAAGTGAAATAGTGAAGAATAAAATATAAAAATAAATTCATAGTTACCTTTTGCCAAGAATATTGTTAACACCCAAGCCAAAAGGGATCCCGTATAGAGGGAATTTCAGGTGCTGAAGATAAGCAAAAGCAGAAAGTATATCCCAGATAATGAGATCCTGCACTCAAGATACGGCTATCTCTATAGCAAGGACAGCAGATGACCAAGCTATGTAATGAATAGAAAGAATAGCTACTTCTCAATCTCCTTATCATATGATAAGCAGATGCTGTTTAACAAAACCTCTCTTAGAAGGAAATACTCCCTTAAATACCCCACTGGAGAATATCCTTCTCTGAAGCATTTAGGACTGCCTAAGACCAGGCTCTCAACTAGATGTGGAAATGGTCTCAATTCCTTTGGCAATCCTTTTGCTCCTCCTATTGTTAGGTTATCCTTTCTATAAGGCATGGCCTTTGCAGCTCTTCAGAATAACAGGGCAGGCAATAATTTTCTGTATCATACCTTCAAGCAGTCACATGCATGACACTGAAATACAGTACAGCTCAGCTGTAAATCAACTGTGCATCCCAGGACTATTAAATGCTTTCAAACGATTCAAAAAGTGTTTTCCCAGCACTTGGTACAAATTGAATCAGTATGTATTCACAGCTGCATGAATATCTGAAGGAATAATAATTTATTTTTTCTGCCTTCCAAAATCAGTTCCTATTGGTGATCTAATCTAAGAGGATTTTGGGGGCCAATTTCACAGAATATGGCCAAAATGCAGGCAAGAAAAATGGTTGCCGACACCCCAAGCACACATCTTTAGTCATGAATGGAAGCTTATTGTGCAATTAAAATAAAACTCTGAAAAGTTCTTTAAAATAACTTACAATATGTTTTAAAAAGCTCGTAGTGATAAATTTACAGCTTGTTTACTATGAAAATCCAGCTTCGATTTAAGATGAAAGTGGTAGAGAAACCAGATGTTAGGACAAATAACTGAGCGGGACACAGAGCAAAAACAATGCAGTACTCCTGCTTTTAACGATTCCCCCATTTCCCAGCACATTTTACCCCCCTGAAGCGAGATATCCTTTTAAAATGATCTCGCTGCACCGTAAAGGTCATGCTATGAAACCCAAGCGTGTGTCCGCGTCCAACCAACGCCGTTTTACCCCGCGCTCCCCACGGATTCTCTTGCCCGAGGTGCCCTCGGACGGGAACCCGAGCAGTGCGACGCCCCCACGGAGCACCCGGATCGCAGCCCGTGCCACCCGTTCTGCCCGGGTACAAAGCAGGGGGTACTGGGTGCCACACAACCCAACTGGGTCCATTCTGTCAATGGGGGGGATTTCTCCACACACCACAGTTAAATTTGCTAATGGGGGATATTGCAAGTAACACAAGTTCGAATGTGCTCAAAAAATTGTTAGAAAAGCTCGTGGTGGTAAAATTGGTCCAAACTAGGCAGTCCATAGCATTGGTACATGCTAAGGACATGCTAGAACAGCATTGGTACTAGCTAAGGAAGCCCCCAGCTCCACGCTGCACGTGGCTGGGAGAATCCAGGCTTATAGTGGGAAGAGCCAGACCTTCCCCTGCCTTTCCTCCCCAAGCAAATCAAAACTTTTAAATCCAGGGGAATCACTGCAGCACAACAGCACTAAATCCAGGATGCCAGTTCCTGCAACCCTACCCCATTTGCTCATTAACCTGCTTGAACAGGCACCCGGTCGTGCCCCAACGTTCGTGCTAAGGAGCAGAAGCTCTAGAAGCAAAGCTTGGCTCTAGAAGCAAAGCATTAGGCTCAGCCCTGGGGAAGCCAACAGGAGGATCTGGTTTGCACCAACCTCAAATCCATCCGCGAGGTAAGCCGCAACTCTCCCGAAGCCTGGGAGCATCTGAATAATTAGAGCCTACCTTTGCCTTCAGCACGGCAGGAAAACAGGGGTCTGAAATCCCACTCTGGAGTTCTCTTCAGCAAGGTGGTCCCAAGATGGACATCTCGGGGAGGAAGGAGCAGAACTGCCAGGCAGACCTCCCCTCAGCCTCTGCTTAAACTGGGGCCTAGGGCCCTATCTCCGATAGCTGGATGTGTCTGTAATACATCTTTCATACAGACTTGGGGTCTCTTTATTATATAATAATGTGATACAGAAAGAAAATGCTAAGTGTCCTAGTAAAGACTGACGGAATAGAAACTTTTAACTAAATTTGTATTTATGCCATAAAAAGGCAAAAAAATGGAAATTTCCAGAGGAAGGGCAATGTAACGCTAATGAAAAACGCTAATGGGAAAGAAAACAGTACTAAAAGCACTACCATGAGTCAGGCTTCTGAAGACAATTCCATTATTTTTGATCTGAAGGACTCCCAGAAAGGAAGTAAGAATCCCAACCCAACCAAGAAGTATTCCCAAATCTGATTCCTGCTGCTGCTGAGCCTGCATCATACTTCTTTAATTCGTTCTACACCTTGTTTATCATTTGAATTAAACATTTGGACAGAGAGAGTATTATTATTAGAGGGAATAACTGCTGTGTATTTTTAAAGGACCTTTCATTTAAATACCTTAATAGATTCTACCTCTACCTGTCAGTGAATCAATCCTGTCAATAAGCCTAGTCAAAATTTTCCTTCCAAAATTTATTTTTAACTATATTAATTTATTCAGATATCTTTTGGCTTCTTTTTTCCCTCAACAACAGCTGGAAACAACATCGTCGGTTTGCAGCTAGGAACCCCAAACCTTTTCGCCCTCACGACCTGGGTTCAGCTGCCTAGACAAGGACGAGCACAACCACTGCTACCAAGCACTTGCTCTTCCTTTCATCTTCTGCATACAGAAAACACGTATTATGCCCCAAAACCCTCCTCTCACCACCCTTGCACCCATTCATAACAGGAGGTAACTGAGCCAGGCCTATGCAGTACCAAGCACATGTCTAACCAGCACATGTCTAACCATGTCTAAAACATCTCTACCCAGCAATCTACGTTCCCCACTTCCTCCACTTGTATTCCCTCAAATTACGTCAGAGCTTCCACATTTTCCCCTCCGTAACTTCATTTTTGCTCGTAGCTGACATAGCCACCTGGAGATAACAGTTTTAACCAACACACAGTTAATCTGATCTGACCTTTTCTCTATTTTTTAATTCCCTCATGGGATATACAAAACAAATCCACTCTTCATTCCTTGCTTTTTTTACATTCTTGATCTTATACTTCTATTTGTTTTTAATTATTGTTTATAAAATAAATGGCATCTCAGTACTTTTTAAATCAGTTTTTTCCCCAAAATTTTGTTTGAATTTGCATTTTCCAAAGGTACTTATCATGCAGATTATATTGTGCTTTTTGGTATTACATTTATTAGCCTTCACATTGCTTTCATTATTCCCAACATCTGGGATCAGCATGTGCCATTCAAAGGCATGAAAAATCTCCTGCAGTGGAACAGTGAGCCCACAGCAAGAACGCAGCCACTTCTGCTACGGATGCTACGGAGTTCAAGGAAGCCAAAGTGCACTGCGGGCTCTCCAAGAGCACATTTCTCCCTGGCTTTTCCCTCATTCCCAGCTCTGAACACCTGAGCAGGCAGCCAACAAAGCCTTCTAACACCAGGCTTTCCTCTCTTAGCTGCAGCTAGCAGGAGCCCTCCTCTGGTTACTCAGCCTTCTGTTTTCTTTTAGTACAGATGCACAAGCCTGCAGTTCCTTTCCCCCAGAGCCTTGTGGATCTTGGAAGACCATCCAGAATGGGTGGTCTTTCCTGCAGCGATTTCCAGATCTCTCTTTCCTGCCTGGAAGAAGAATGCAAGATGAGCTTTTCTCAGGAAGGAGATTCAGGGTCTGGCTGAAGCTCACCTGTCTGAACATCTCCCATGTCTTCTAGACTACTGCCCTGCTTCTCTCAAAACCACTTCTGGTCTTTCTTTGGGCAAAAATATCCCTGCTGTCCAAGAAAGTGGGGTTCAGGTGCAGCCAAATGCCTTCACTCTGACCATTTCTTCTCCTGCCTCCAAGTTTCAAGCACCACCACCAGGTAACAGTGACTGCAGGATTTATTCATAGGCTTTTTGCAGCTTAAAATCTCATTGCCATGTAGTTGAGGGGAATTTTGTTCCTATCTTACATGTTGTCTTTCCATGTGAAAGGAAAATCCAGAGTTACATTGGCAATCTCTTATGTTCTGCTTTTCTCCTGTAAAAGATGCCTCAAATGTGGACTGTTCTTTTCTTTCTACAAGGTCTACAAACCCAAGAGAAGATATATTGAGCTGTGTGATTTCTCCAGACAAGATTATAGTATTGATAGACATAGTCAAATATTGTGCCATGTCACTGTGTTAGTGTTGACTGAACGAAGGACAAAAATCAGCTAAGTTCAAGGTGCAAAAATGGAAATAACTTCAAGCTTTTCAATTGCAGAAGAAGGAAAAAAGTGTCTTTCAGCAATTAGTGCTTCCAACTCATCCCAGCTAAGGCCTTCAGCTGATTCTATTGAAGGCAGTGGAAGAGAAATACTACAAACACTTAATACTGTTATCATTTCTGAAGTACATCATCAGGAAAAGCTTAAGTGCTTTATTTGATAAATGAGGCTGTATTTAGTGCCATAATCTGAGGATTTAAAATAATTCTCTGATTCAGAAGGTGGCAATAGCATCCACAGATTCTGCTGTTGCTGTTTGCACTTAGAAACTGAACTTTTGACTAACTGCATGGATGAAGCTATTCAACCATCCAGAGTTTCCAGTGGCGGGGGAAAAACAATCTTAAAACCCATTTGAGATCACTGCAAAGCAGCTGATATCATTCAAAAGACCACAAGAATGTGGGTGAAATGCTAGGTTTTCAATGCTCTCTGAAGAAAAAAGAAAACAGGAAGATCCTTATGAAAATATTAAGTAGGAGATGTTATCCTGCCTGGCAAAGACTTCCACTGCGAGACCATTAAACTAAAGAAACTGAAAACATACCCTTAAGCAGAGAATAAAGTTGAAATCGGTCTTAACTGTCTTATTTGCAAACGGAATCTGATCCTCATATTTCAAAGTAGCTGAAAATGACTCAAGACAAATGCACAAATCCAGTTACTCAACATGAGATAATGGAAATTACGGCTCTAAAACTCAAGAGGGATGCTTCGGAGGAAATTTCTGGAAAGTGCTGTAAAATTATGAATGATGAAACAATGGATTTCTCCAAAAGAGAGCTGGTGGTTTTTTGTCTGCAGCGTGCGGATGACAACATGAATATTCATACAGGGTTCCCGGGATTCTGCATCCCGTGCTAGGCTGGTAGTGAAGTTGCATCAATAATTAGAGCATTATGTGCAGAGCTAAGTGACATTTCATGTTGTGGGTAAGGCTGCAACTGCATTGCTCATACAGCAAGCTGCAATTGCAGCAGTCTGGCTGCAAGAGAAACAACTGGATGCCAGTAATATTCATCACTTAGGATACCCATCCATCTACACAGAGCTTTTTGAAAGCTTTTTTTAATAATTATTATTTTTAATTTAAAAAATGAAGTATATTAACAAGAATATGCCACGTATATCACCTAGCATGTGTCCTTTACACAGCAAGAAGAATGGCTTCATAGTCTGAGAACTGCTGAGCACACAGGAAGCTTGGGAAGATGTAAAAAATGCAGTGAAAGATCCTGGAATTCATAGGACAGCAGCTCGGATGGGAAAAGCTCATGTCTTCCTTGGTATTAAATTAGGTTAGAGAGTCCTGGTCACTGTAAACAACCAATTTGTTCTCAGCTTTGCAAGGGCTGGGTCTCCTTGCAAGAAAAGGCCACAGAGGGACATTAATCCCTTCGGTCACCCACCTGGGTAAAAGCTACAACTTTATTTTTGCGAGTCCATCCAAGAGCAGCTTTTCACCAAAGATTACCAGAGTGCCTGAACCCAGCCACCAAAGGGCAGATGGGCTTTGTGTGAGTATATTTGTGCTGAAGTAATTGTTTTTACAGCATTCAGTATTCAATCAAGTTGGATGCACAGGCTTAGAAAATGATTCAAAAGTTTAGACTCACGTAACAACTCCAAACATAACAGAAAGGCAAGAACAAGACGGGCTGCGAGCGGTTTTCCTGATTTCAGCCCTAATTGCACCATTACTCAGCCTCTTCTGCTGCAAGCCAACTATCAGCTCACAGAAAGGCCCCTGTAGTCAGATCAGAAATGTCCTAGCTGGCTCAGCCTTGGTTGGCTTCCAGAACAGGATGGGTGATAAGGGTAATTCTGATGGTACCTGTCACCAGGGCTGTACCCAAGTCTCAGGGCTCTTTAGCATATTAAAAGCAGAGCTTTGATCCAAAAGGAGAAAATAGTTGCTCCAATAGTGAGCAAGGTTGACAGCAGAAGAGATGACCTAGAGCTACAGATGCTCCAGAACTCATGTCAAGAAACGGAGGGCAAATGTTCTTGACTGGAACTATTTTTTTTGGTCTTGCTTATAGCTTCTTCAATTCTCATTTAAAGGTTAACCTGTTGTTCCCTTCTAACAAAGCACTGCTGTGGCCACGTGCCTCCTCACGGGCTGGGCTGCCCTGTGGGGAGGTGCTTCAGCCTTCCCTCCCCTTCCATCTGCTCCAGGCATGTGTCCATAAGACAACGTTCCTCCTCTTCCAGAAGCCTCAAACATTCAGAGCAACAACATAGCCCCCAAAAAACCAACTCTTTCCTCTGAACACCTCTCAGGGACATGAGGGGTGACAGTTCTCCCAGTGCCTGGTCTCAGGACCTTGAAGGATGCAACGCTTTTCCATTCTCCAATAATGGTTTCCAGGAATTCCTTCATCTTTCCTCACCTTCCCTGGACATATGGGATGTGAAAAACATCCCTGCTAAATTAACAGGCTCTAAAGCCACCACTGTGAGCCACCATGGACTGGTCCCCGCTTTGCACAGTGTTCTTTCCCAAACTCAGCACTACCTTAGGTTGCCATTACAATTCTGATTTTGTCCTTGTTGGGATTAGAGGCCCCCAGAACCTCCAATTATTTGTGGAACTACAGCTAAAGCATTAAAAGTTCACACTTACTGCAAAAGAGGGATGTCCTCAGTTCTTGTAATGACTGCAGTTACTAATAGATGGTCTGAATTTTGCATTCAGATGCTCAGATTGGTCAGAATGGAGAGACACATATATTTCTATTTTCAGAGCCACAGCCAATACTTGAAGCTGAGATCAGAATGCCTTTTCAAGGTATTTCTGTTTTAAAATACTGGTCTTGAGCTCCTCATTTCCTGCTCAGCTTAGCCTGACACCAGATGAAACCTTGAGAAAAAGCCAGACTTTTAGAAATAAGATCGCCTGTTACCTACCCAGTATTTGTCTCTCTGTGGGACATCCCGCTAGACTGATGCCTTGACTCCATTTGCCAAACAGTAAATACTTCACATCTATAATGTCTGATTCCTCCGTGTCCCCTAGGAGCTAGTTCAGTATTAACAACTTAAGGAATTGATTTGGGCTCCCTCCCTCATTTCAGTATACAAAACGAGCATGAAAAATTATTGTAGTTTGTTAGAAACTTTTGACTTTATCACCAGCACATATATTCCTGTGATTTGCAAGTCGTCCTTCCTTACAAGAAATCTGACTTCATCGCTCAGCACAGTTTGATCCGGAGATAGTTGGCATCTTTACAGTGAGCAGATAAGCAACGTTTTCCTGCAATGTGACAGCAGTTACTGTGCACATAGCAGAGGAAAGTAATTGACTCCCCTGATTTATTACAAATGCTATCAACACAGAATTCACAGCAAGATTGCATTATATTATGTTTTCTCTATAAACATCTCCATGGGTTTTGCCGATCCATTTTGCACCCAAAAAAACCTAACAGCAGGGATGCATAAAATATGTCTGGGTCTGTATTTTGATTATTTCTAAAAAATGTATTTTAAGCAATTAGAATGATAAATAGAATAAGAATGGAAGCTACTTTAAGTTCAATGTTCCATGTTCAGACAGGATCCATCTCTTGTCTATTTGTCTTTCCATCTACCTGGACTCTTGCTCACCCATTTGCCCTCCTGCCCCCCTCCAAGGAAGTGAAATGCAGACAGTTTGGAGGGGGGAGATCAGATTTAGATGTCTTAAACTCTACAAAGACTTATTATATACTGCCAATAAAAGGCAGACAGTTCCTGCCAAAAACCCAGCCTATCCATCCCTGGCTACGGATCGAGTTGGTGCCATAACCCTCAGTTTGGAATGTTTAAATGAGGCATCACCCAAAACAGAGCTCGAGTCCTTTCAGCCACCCAAAGAACATCTGTCCTGAGTGTAACCACACTGATGTTAGTGGCTTTGCAGCCACTAACGAAAGATGATTTTGCATCATCTTGTATGTGAAGTATGTGAATGCCTAAGGTTCCCCAGAGCCTTTCCAAAGACAAGTGCCCACTCCTCTGCTGTAAAATGTTTTCCATTCAGAAAGCTGTGGTTCATGGCTCATGTAAGGTCAGGTTCAAAGCTGGGCTTTCCAAAGATGAGAAATTGCAGGTTACAACACAAAACTCATCATAATATTTACACACCTGTCAATCTGATAGGAATGGATAAAAACTGAGTAGATACCCTGACCAGCCTTGTGTATTTAGGTGATCTAACTTGGTGAAATTCAAGCACGAGCACAGGACTGTAAGGTGTGAAGATTCAGTGAATGCAGTATTGCAATCAGATTTTCACATATCACTCCTTTGGACAGCTAGATGTGACACATTCATTAACTGGAGTTTCAAACAAGAAATGGTGAAAACTTGTATCACTAAATATTTTTTTTTCCAATTCTGCAATTCTTTCAGCAACTACAAGCAAACAGTAGCACTCATCCATCAGGAAGAGTCTGTGGGCCAAAAAGATCCTACTGGCTGGAAACCAAGACAACTCCCAGAGAGATTTAAAAAAGTAAATTGACTGTTTTTAAAATCTCACAGACATTTTTTGGCAAAAGAAGCACACATACATAAAAAGCAGATTTAGAGTCTGCATCTGAAAAAAGATCTTGCAAATGTTTATTTTTCAGAACATCTACTTCTTCTAATCCTTCCTTGCATCTTCTGTATGTCAACAGTAATTTAAAATATTTATTTGCAAGTTATTGTTTTAAAATACATATAGCAGGTCATCCACCACTGTGGACACTGACATTATGACCTGGTAGGAAAGGAGTGTTTCTAGAGTCCACATAGACTCCACTTTTAAAAAGAAGTGCTAGACAGCTTAGTTTCCTGTTTCTTCTGTTCTTTTCATTTGTGTATCTACTTTGTATTTTATTCAGGCATGTCAGAAAAACAACCATGAGGTAAGTGCTAAGTGGCATCATCAGGAAATAAAAGTTCAGTAAAATATTAACTGTGTATTCTTCCCTTTTTGTTGTATTATGATGTTTTCCTACGGACCAAGTCTTCACATCCTGTACGAGGATACCTAACGAGAGGTAGGGGAGGAAGAAGCATTCAGTGGTTCAGACCAGGACATTTCTTCACATTCTGGGAAGAAGGATTAATTCCAGCAGTGGAACAAAAGGGTCCTCCTTGTAGTAGGTCAGTGAAGATCTCTCTAGAACTGCATCATTTCTGTTTACACAGCAGGTCTAGGTTAGGATTTTCAGGTTTGGGATTTTCTATTTTGTTTTTTATGCTTTCACACAAATTTCATGAATGGTCATTGCTGTGCTACTTACTGAGCTCTCCAGAAACAGGAGTGACAAGAGATCTTATTCCTCGGTGTCCAAAACCAAATCAAACACCCTCTTCTCTAGTGGAAGTAACTGCACGTGGCCTAACCTCCATAGCTGCACAGATGTGTTATCGTGTGATCTTAAACCTTCCAAACACATGTAATTTGGGCCAGAGGCTCAGCAGACAAAACTGTGTGGAAATAATCTACAGTCACTGCCAAACTCTTCAGCAGTTTTGTGGGTAGTACATTATAGGTATGTCCTACAATGCGGGTCTAACCTACCTGTAGATAAGCAGTTCTTGCATCACTGCTTCGTTCAGGCCTAGGTCCAGGGACAAAATATCCTGCTAAAGAAATGACATTTGATCCTGCTTCCCCTTTCCCCTGGCTGAGAATGAAATACTGTCTTGTAAAAAAGTAGCTATGGGCACCATTTTAAATGACTAACCTATCCTTGAACCCGCAAACTGATTCCTGACCTGAAGTTTGCTAACCTGTCGTGTCCCCTGTGCTCAGAGATGAGGTTTGTCCTTGTTAGGCTGTTCTGCTGTGTCAGATACTCGCAGGATTCAGTTTCCTCTCCCAACAGTCAAAATGAGCTTGGACGTGCAGTGATGCTCCCACACTGGGAACTGCTACAGGGCTCTTCCCCAGACACAGGTACTGCGGGACACGGTGTCTTACTATTAAATGCATTTAAGATGGCAGGAAGGGCAGTGACATGCACTGATCCTCCTTCTGCAGGCCAATGCCACCAAAACCTTTCAAGAACCAGAGAGGCAGGACCTCTGTGAGCTCCCATCAAAGCTTAAGATCTGCTGAAGACCCCACCACCTTCCATGTACTCCAGAGACATCAGTGCATCTGAACGGCTTGCAGGACCGTGTCCACAATAACGCTCTCCCTCAGGTTTACAGCCCTTTCCAGCTGCCTCTCCTTGCCTTATATCTCAGAATGTTTTATGAGCTATCCAGAAGGAGGGTTTTTTGAGGAGAAACACCATGAAAACTCTGTTCTTGAGGAAGACCATCTCTTCATTCCAACTTGAACAAAATTGGCTCTGTGCTGCTAGGAACTAGGAAAGGGATGGGAGCCACTGCTCCAAATATTCACGTAATCAAGATGTCCCAGTGCAGACCTGCAGTTGTAGTGGTTGCCATTTCTGCTTGCTAACTTTTGCCCTGTTACTGAACACATAGCTCAGCCTGCCTGATGTGCCTATGGACATGACAGTTTTGTATTTGCCAGAACACTTAGGAATATCCCCATTCCCAAGTATCTCCAGACCCAGACTGAGATGCCATCCCCTTTGGGTAGACAGGACTCTGAAAGAAGAAATGGGCAAGAGGAGGGAGAGCAAAGAAGAAAACTGAGGCACTGAGAGTTCAAGTTACACGTTCATAGTTGTAGATCAAGACCGTAGAGTGTTGGGAATTAATACCAGACCTCCCAAGGCTTAGCTCAGTGTACTAACCACTAGCCCCTTCTTCCTGAAAAGCCTACTCCCACTTTCAGTTGCTCAGAAAACTGGAACATTGAACCTAATACTTGGCACGAAGCATCAATACTGATGGATTGCTTAATTTCCCGATACCTCAAATCATCACTACACACATCGTGGTCTCTTGCTCCATAATATATACAGTATATAGTCTATTTTCACAAAGCCACAAGTAATTGTTGCTTTATCCGTTAAAAGAGTATTTTGGCAGGATAGAGGTTTTTTGTTTTGTTTTTGTTTGGAAACCCTGCCAAGAAACCCTCTTTGGTGGATAGTAAGTAACACATTTAGGGACTTGTTACGTTACAAGTTAAAAGGAAAACTTGATTAAAAATTACATTCAACAGAGTGGAGCTGGCTGAAGAATCGGAGCATCAAAGAACGGGAATCCTTCCCAGTAAGGCCAGAGTTACTGCCCAGAGCCCATGGCAAACAAAGAACGTATTCAGGAGGAGCAGCGCACCTTCTCTGCTGACTACGAGAAAGCTAAACTGCCCCCAAAACTGACAGGTTACCTCTATCTTCAAAAAAATACAGAGTCAGTGGCAGTGTCCACAATATATTCCAAAATTCAGCAGTGCTTCACAAGATCGGTCAGTGTTTCCCAAACAGCTTAGGAATTAGCTCACAGGGCTTCCAAAAAGACCTCTTTAAGGAGCAGTGAACCCATGAGGGATATACATCGACCCATGTATACATGGAGTAAACACGACAGTTTCGCTGCTGGAATGGTAGATAGCTGCTGCTCCCAATTCACCTCCTGGCCAGAGGATCTGCAGGTCACCTAAACCTCTGGAAACCGTCTTCTGTGTTGTTGGTGTCTTCCACTAGGGAATAACAACACAGTGCTTCCTATCTGGGTACGTATAAGATGTACCCAAGGTACATCTTGGAGGGGAAGATTCCCTTGGCTTAAAATGGAATCCAAGTCAGCAGCAGATAACATCATCATCATCATCTTTGAGCTACAAAGTTCATTTATCACAGTAATCTGACCTCAAAGGGGTCTGTGAAATATGACGGGCTCTTCCTACCTGGAGACCTCTGTGGAAGGGAGCAGGGAGGTCAGTTCCCCACATCACGCACAGCCAACGCTGCTGTTGGGAGCCTCGGCAAAGGCTCAGGAACAGGAACCTCTGGAACCTCCATGGAGAACCATGGAGAGAAGCAGGCCCTGATGCTTCCATGACCGAAACCAATTGCTAAGGGGGGAAGGCAGAGGGGGATTGTGCTGACCTGTCAGATCACAGTGGATATATGGAAGAATGAACCTCAGTGCTGCTGTTGCCACACCGCTTTGTGCCTCACAGCCACGTCCTTGCTTATCTCGCCCATGTGGCCACACCAGCCCAGCTTAGCGGCTGGGCCGCCCTGCCTGCTCACGGGGTCAGCGTTTGTAGCCTGAAGCAGGTGAGAGATGCTTCGTCTCCCATGTTTTCCTCCACGGTGAGACAAACGAAGCCGCACTGCCCGCCGCTTGCCAGGGGCCAAGAGCACAGCGGGGGACAGACATCGCTGCGTAGCT